>JARBES010058651.1:0-10847 GCA_030265145.1 Strongylocentrotus pallidus | reverse complement strand
GTGTACTGCAAGGTTCTGGAATCATCAAAATGATAAGAAATTTGGCCCAGTCTTTGTAACGTTACAAGCACTGTACACAGAAAGATCCATATGGGACTACCCTATATCTATCCAGTCCGGATAGATATAATAATTTACCAAATATACCAATTAGAAGGCGGTTTCCCGGCAAAATGTGTATCATCACCTATTAATCAAAACATATTCTTTGACATCATTGGTAATAAGAGCTTCCATTTTATTTTTTTGAGAGGGGGCCTTTCCAAAACTGTTTTGTAATGTTCACACAACATCGGGAAAAAAGTTTTAAAGAAGGGGGGAACGGTCATAAACTCGAGAAAGACGAGGGGAAATTTTCGGAATTTCTGTATTGAAGGTATGTGCATCGGCCGGTTGTGCCTCGCCCCCTTTAAATTGCCACTGTATTAATAGCGCTGAACATATCATCATTGCATAGGGAATCGTTTCCGGAGAACACTACAAAAAAAAAGATTCGAGTGGCTTGCCTGCATAATTATCTACAAACATTTCCGATTGAAAAGCTCATTACAGGCCAAATAGCTCAAGTTGATTTTACCTTGACTATATTTATCATCACTGTAGTCCCCTCGATTATTTGGATCGACTACATAACTGCTACTGTGAATGCTTGTATGTACATGTAGTTTTCCTTTTTAAACTTGGAATATGTTCCATCTTTTGACAATTCGAGACGGATTGATGAGATTCAGCCTGATCAGTAATAAGTAATAATACGTTGTTTTTTTTAACACGGTCGCAATTTCTTTCGAAAAATAAAATCGAAAAAATCTCCCATTGTATATCCTATAGAAATAATGTTCGGATTACGTACGTAAAGCGTCATTTCTAATGTTCGCGCATTTCTAACGGTGACGGACAAGGCTATTGAAATTGCCATGTTTTCGAAAGCAGCAGTGATCGTGCACTACCACCGTCTGGGTTGTGCCCCACCCTGGTGTGCAACTCACAGATTGTTTTCAGAGTCATTATTCAAGTGATCTAATAATTAGGAAGATCGACAATGGATTTATTTCAAATGATGCTGTAATGTAGCAAATAATGTTTTTAAATACCGTAAAGAAGACAAATATTACTTAATTGGATAAAGTTAAAAACTGCAAGTTGATCCGATAAGAGGGCGCACCCACCATTGGTATTTTCTGCCCGTTTATTCTATACTCCACCCCCCCCCCCAAAAAAAAAAAAAAGAATAATGGTAATAATATTCATAATAATAAATAAAATAATAATAATCATGATAGTAATTTATCATAAAATACTTTAGAAGTAGTCATAATTATATACACATTTGTGGATCTTGCAGCATGATGCTTTGAAAAAATATGAGCAAACGTTCGGCTGGAAAGTTCAGTCTTAACATTTGACTATCATACAACAACGTTTTGTACGTCATTTTCATTCATTCTTTTTTAAATGATGTAAACAGAGCCCTGTAGAAGACTACCTTTCTTATACGTGTTTCGTACATTTACCTGTATTATCAATAATTTATTCATGCCTTACATTTAAATTATTTGCGGGTAATTGTTCGCTAGCTAAACAGGCTACTCTGTGTAAACAGGTGATTTAGATAAATAATTCAATACAACTTTTCCTTTGTCCTTGTGTTACCGCACAGAGAGCACGTACGTATTAATATTGACACGATAAACAAAGTCAATGCTTTATTTTTGTTATAATGTTTTTATAAGCAACAATGTACCGAGTTTCTCCCGTTAACCAAACAGAGTGTAGTTTCATTCATGGTCCTGGAGGCTATATAAATACGTAAACCATGCTCGTAGGAGTTCATAATTGTTATTACTTAGGTATAATACTGATCCATGAAAATCTCTGGCAAGATATTACTCTACATATACCACATTCTACACAGGTGTACTACATGGGAATTGGTAGGGAATTGTTTTCAGCGCCTTAGGGCAGCTGGGCTTAAAAGCCAATGTAATTTGTAGGCGCCTCGTATATGTTGAGCATCCTTTCGAATGCATACGTGCGCAATATAAAAGTACCTATGCATGTTATTATCATTAATATTATTATCAGGATTATGATTATCATTTATCATCGACCTATTTAAAGGGGTACACTCCCTTTGATATTAACCACGTATCGATGTTTATTTCACTCACTTGTAGAACAACAAAACACAGGTAGTTTCGTTATTGAAGGCTAAAAAGCGTGTCTGTAAATGTTGATACCATCTGTTTTTCATTGGTAAAAACGTTATTTGAAGAGGATATAGAATGGGACCTTATCCCCTGTCTGCGGAAACAGAGTGGCAAGGTATGAACTGCACTTCACATGTTCATTGCTTCACCTTAAACATAAACTTGAGTTCTGGTAAAAAACATAAAAAAATTAAAAAAAATTATAACAGAATCAAACGAAACTCAAGATTACAAATAAATGTCATTTGCCAAACAATTTTGGTAGAAAATGTATACTGGCTGAGTAGTGAGCAAAGAAAGATAAGGAAATCAAGGTCAGTAGGCCCGACACCATTTGTGTAGTCCCATATACATCTTTCTGTGTACATTGCTTGTTACTTTACCAAGACTGGACCAAATTTATTATGATTTTGATGACTCCAGAACCTTGCAGTACAAACCAATACTTACATGCTACATGATCAACTTTTTCTGATCCATTTCACACCTTTTCTTTCACAATGCAATCGCATGAATAGAACTCAACTTTGTCTTTAACCGTTCACTGACAGGGCGGGCAAACAGAAACGTCTGCTTTAATGTACCAGTTTGACTTTCATTCTTTTATTTCGTTCAGTACTAAAAGAAAATAATGTACATTATATTTCAGCTAGACAATAACGATATATGCTGCTTGTAAGTATCGGCTTGTCTTTCGTCTATGGCTGATCGTCAACGAAACGGAGTTAAGTCTTTTGTCAATTCCGTTTGTTGCTACGAAAGGCAGCAAGTGATAACGAATTCGTTTAATCAAATTATGGAAATGCAAGCAACACTTTAAACAAACAGAACTTTGTTATTCCCGGCTCATTTTTTTTCTGATTGAGGTGTCATATGAAAGAGCAAACTTTATGGAAATGTGAATTTTTCTTCGAAATTCAGATACCGCCCGCCAAATGACTTTTTGGTTTCCTTCCTTCAAATTGCTTTTAATCACTCATGCGTGAAATATTCATCATATGAGTTGCCTCAAATGAAAGAGGAGGATCTAAGCTTTAGAAATATGTGTCATTTATTAATTATGATTGTGATTAAGTTATGATAAAACATCGATAATTCTCGGGTTCGTTTTTTCTGGGTCGCACTGTATAACTCGTTGAGCATGTTAAAGAAATGAAGAAATAGAATTCAATATGCATGACTATGATTTATTTCAATCCTCTGGACGGCCATGCATTATGGCTCAAGGCATGGGCACACAGAGGATTTTGTTATGTTGGGTACCGGGGTAAAATGCAATAAATTATTGAAAATTTATTGCATTTTCTTTGTTTTTTTATATTTATGAAAACTGCCCCCTACCCTAGCCCCCGCTGCGTAGAGTCATGGTTCAGTGATAAAGCAATGGCCTCGTAACTGTGAGGCCCCAGGATCAAAACCGTGTCGATGTGCTATATTAGTGCCCTTTTGTCATTAATTTGGCATTAATCCTCATTACTGTCATTTATGACTTAAGGGCGTAGGTCCACTAGTTAATAAGCATAGTAGCATACACATGCTTTAGCAGTCACGCAAAACACATATCATATTATTATTCAATAAAATCTGAGAATGTATACTATTATCTAGATCTATTATTTTTAGGGGTAAAACAAAAATATTCCAACTATATGAGCGACAGTGTATATATATATAATTGAAAGCTTGAAAGTATGGAGGTAAGTTAAAAAAATCAAGATAAATGCAGAGGCCAACTATCATAAGCAAGAATGCTTGAGTGAGTCGATAGTATTGATGAACAAAACTTATTTTTTTAGAAAGAAAAAAGTCTGATCTTTCATTTAAACATTTACTAAAATCAAGAAAATGACTGAATGATGAGCAATGAAAGTAGAAAGCACCGCCACATTTTCCATTACTGGCGATGTAATCGAAATCGCTCCATCACAGGGGAAACAATCGCCGTGCGCGGGCTCGCTCTCTAAGGGTTAAGATAGGTTTAAGGGTCTTTTTTCCCCGATTTTCTTGGTCGACATTGTACTCGGCTCCCTGTTGAATTTTTTTTGTTTTCAACTCGGAGCTGAGTTCAATGTTGACCACGAAACTAGAGAAAAAAAGACCCTTAAACGCATCATACAGTCAATCTGGTAAGTGGAACCGATGAATATTAGCCTAGGCCTAATTTTCAAAAATAATTGCATCGGATATGAATCCACTAAAGCGACATTTTAGTCCAAAAGTTTGGATGGAATTTGGTGGCCCGATCGAGTCACCAAGTATGCAGAACAGACCCTAGCTATGGTCGGCTTCAGTTTCTATAAAGAGAGGAGCCGATCTTACCCAAATCAGAGGCTAACGAACAAAAGAGACAGACATTTTCGGTCTATGGTAGTCACTGATCGAGCAGGTAGGAGCAGGTCTAGATTGCAATCACTTAAATAATAGTCTGATTTTTAGACCCTTTTACCGAATGGTTGTACGTTTTGTGCTGCACAAAGATTCAATCAGTTTAATTTGGGTCATTACAAGTAGTTGGTTATTAATGTAGACAAATGCTCATGTTCCTGTTACAGCTCATGTTATGTACATGTTTCCAAAGAAAAAAGAAGTCTGTCATTCACTCAATAGTGTCTGATAGTGAAGTCTAGAAGGTAAACGGGTTTCCTTGCATAATTTGAATACACTGCTAATGTTTAAGTTTCACAGATAGGACATACACGACATATTCATACTTCCTGCAAAGTACTACAGAATTTAATTCTGGCTACATAAGGGACAAAGTATTTTTAAGTAAGCATTTTCAGGGGAAAGGAAGTGTTGTTGCTACTTATACAGGAGTACAATTTCAGTATGAACAGATCATTGAAGTAAGTTAAAGACTTGGAGGACAATTTTTTTTTTTTTTAATTTGTATATTTTTAAGTTCATAGCGATTCATAGAGTTTTAATGATGTTATCATGGGTCTGGAATCAGTATTAAAGTATACTTCAGATTCAATACTCACTTTAAAACAAGGATGGAGATCTAAATCACAGTGTACTTTTTTTACAGCTCAGCTACATTTCCACATTCTACGTTCATGTATAATGCATACTTTTATTGTATTATAAAGCATTTAGGCAATATCAAAAATGTGTCTAAATAATTGACAAAGCGATAGTTCCTTCTTTTTTTTTTTAGTTCTCAAACACAAATACAGCTCGATTTAATAAAAATTAATCATATGAATAATATATATTCTAAAATAATGGGCATCAAGCCATCAAGAATGGGTCATATAAAGGTGTTTGTGGTCCAGTGGATAAGTCTACGGACAGTGAGGCATTAAGGCATTAATCTACATTTGCCACACTCGACCTAGGTGTAGTAAGTGGGTACCTGCCTATCTAGTAGGATACATTCCTTGAATTCATCACTATGTAGTATGTAGAGATTAAATGCACTATGGCTGTAATTGTCAGTCCTAGTGTTGTCAGATACATGCTCCGTCAACAATTTTTTCTATGCTAATTACTATCCTGCACTAACCAATTCTTAACTTAAACCCTGCCCCAAAAAGTATACATATCACTAAACCTTAGCTCAATCCTAGTTGCAGCCTATATCTAAATCCTATACAGTTGACTAAATATAGCCCAGAGCATCTGTCACCTAAGCATATCCACATACATGTACATGTATACCTGACCACCAAGTTATATTTGCAGTCATTCAATAAAAACATGTACTCTGGTAATGTACTTGTAATGTATCACTGCTTGTATACATGTAGGCCCAAAGTGTCGTGCTTGATGTAAGTTGTCCAACATCAGCTTCGTCACATCACCTAGCAGATGCTTTGTGTTCCATGCCAAACCTGACTGACCTGACACTAAGTGGAGAGTATTTCCAGGAGAAGTTCTTTTCTACACTGAATGCAAAGGCGTCAACTTTACAGGTATGTTTGTGTGTTTGAACTCTATATCCTTGCCATAATGAATCCATGTACACACGTAGTAGTGGAGATGAGTTTAAAGGGATAGTTAAGTTCTTGTTTCAGACAGCAAATGCCTTCAAAGTGCATGGTTATTGCTCTTATTATTATTTATGAGATTTCTAGTGCTCTTTTAGGACCTATAATTGCTAAGAAGGTAATTTTAGACCCAAAAATGTGTGAAATTTAGCCGGCAATACGATCATACCTATTCAGCTCCACTTTCAAAAAATTATTGTGACCGTTAATTAATTAATGAATTAATTGATAACAATACACTGGTCAGCTAGTTGTGCGTACTGTTAACCAACACGAAAAAGCCAACAAAAAGCCAACATCGGCATTGGCTGGAATAAAACGTATCAGGCGCTATTTCGTTTTTCAAAAGCTGGTTCAAATTGTCTAATATTTGTGGTAGCACACAAATATTAGAAATGGTTATATTTATGGATATTCCAGCCCACTCTGAACCGATTTTGATCAAACAAAGATGATTTTGTCATTTAAATTGTATGTTCTTTCAAATTATTTTGTATAGCGCCCTCCGCAATAGAACTCAACTATCCAATTATGATATGTTAGCAACAGTCAATATTTTTTAAATATGTGTAATGTTTATAAGAAAAAATATAAAGTCTCAGCAGAAAAAGGAAATTTTTATAACGAGGGTCTTTCATGTGCAGTGTTGATGTTCTACCAAAAAAAATCCTTTTTCAAGCTTTAATGCCTCAGAAAATTTAATTTGGTGTTTGATAGACACTATTTGGTTGTGTTTAAGTACGCATTTTTGGTGGAAGAGGAGTGTTGTGTTGCTACTGATGCAGTAATACAATTTACCACAATAAATCATATGTATCTACCTATTATTGCTTAGTCCTCCAGACAAAGCAGTCATCGAAATAAAAAAGTCACAGTTGTGCATACCCCACCCCAAGACCCTGCTATACCACCTGTCACGTGCGCACCACACCCATATGCAACTTCCTCTCTCTTGTTTGTAGTCAATCAATAAGGAGTACAGATAAGTCACTCGCGCAAAATTTTGAGTTTTTGATTGTGGGTGCCTTTCTTTCTGTCATTTCCAGTTCCGATTTGTTTTTATACATTTTGGTTCGGTTTTTTAACCCTCAGTCACTTTAGTTTGGCAGTAATAAGTGCTCACTTTTGCCAAGCGAACTTCCTTTTTTGAATTCAGTTCCGGGCACAGTTTTTTGTGTACCGGGGCTTTTCACTGTGTGTGTTAACTCAAATGTTACGGGAATTCTTTGTGCATATCTCATGTGTTGTTGAAGTGTGTGTTAATGGTGCGGCTCTTTAATTTGTTTGAGCTCGCTGTGCGTTAAGTTCTTTTTTGTTGACGCTAAGATAAGCGTTCTTCCCCTTTCGTAGCTGTTCTGTTTGCTACTCTAGGGCTGTTTTTTCTTGCTAGTTTAGCTTTTGTTGTTTGTTTTAGAGAAAGAATAAACAGATTTGTAGCGACGTTTGTTTGTTTTTGGACGACACTAATTTGGTTTGTTGACTTTTTGTTTAGATTCACTCCCCCCAGTTACGGCTGTCGTTACCGCCTCACTAGCGAGTGAGTTTGGTGCGGCAGGGGCGAGGTAAGGGCGTCTCGAGTGCAGGCTCGAGACAGGTTGCTCCCCGCACTGGGTATTTTTAGGCCTGGTCTGTCTGGAGTTTTGCCCTGTAGTAAGTTACCGACGGATACAGTGTCCGGGCCAGCCAGCGGGCTGTGCTCCGGCGCCAGTATGTCGAGGTCTAGAGATTTGATTACATCAAATAAAGAAACTCCTACCAGCGGCTCTCCCCCTCGCAGGTTAGCTCGACTCGTGGAGGCCCCAGGCTTTACGGCCCCTGGCTCTGTTGCGAGGCAACAGCCGTGCAAAGCACGAAGGTGACCCAGTTTACGCACTCGATTCATTTCGGCAGTATTCCTGCTTCCACATTTGAGGGAGGGTTGTCCGTCATCTTTGTTTAGGACGCGTGCTGCCCTGGAGGTATACCCCAGTCTGTGGAGTTTTGGGCAGAGTTTATGAGGCTCTCGGCTAGCTCTACCACGGCTGCTAGGGAAGTAAAACTCCAGAGTTTTGCGTTCTCCTTTGTGGATGAGGTCACTCGTAATTATGTTATTGCCGAGCGACTGTCACCGGAGTTGGTCAACTTGGACCTGAGATTTGGGATTTACGTCAAGTCATAGGCGTACGAGGACCTGGATAAGCGGTTTCGGCGGTGGCGGATGTAGCAGGATTTTTTCTTTGTCTCTCCGCCTATCTTTGTTCGCTGGTTTTTTGGCCGGGCTGACGAGCTGCAGGTTTTGCCTTGTCTTGGAAAATTTTCTTCTGTTGCTCTCGGGCCTCAGGTGGACGATTCTCTTGTGCAGGCGGACTTTTTGCATGACATCCTGTCTCTTTGTGAGGGGATTGCCTCGGCCGATCCATTCCTTTGTGGGGGACAATAGTGTGTGACATTGTGATTAGGAGATCGCCTGGTAGTTGGAGGGTATCGGGGTCGATATCCAGCTAGTGAATTTTTAAGCCTCCTCTATTACAGTGGTAATTAGTTCGAAGGAAGCAGGCGGCGCTTGTGGCCGGACCTTTCCGCCCCTTCAGCCGACCAGTCTGCTCCCGTCTCACGTTAATGGGCTCAAGTTCAGGCACCTCTCCGTGTGTCGGTATCATATCATGTTCACCGCCCGTAAAGCTAAAGCTGAAGCTCTAGTACGGCCGTGAAGCTCGTTTTGCCAGCCGTTTCTACGGGTGAGAAGCAGGAGAGCTTGAGGCCCTGTTCACACCGCCCGTATAGCCTAAGTTTAAGCTCTAGTACGGCCGCTCGCTTCGTCCCCCGTATCTAGGGGTAAGAAGCGGAAGAGCTCGATCGTCCACCCTTTCTTCGGCTGGGTCTGGAGCTAAGTCGTGCCGTCAGGCGCGAAGATGTCCCGGCTTTTCACGACTGACTTTGTTGAGAGGGGTCCTGTTTTCATTAGCGAGGTGCCTGTTATCACCGACGTGAAATGTAAGGTTTTCAGGCTCGCTTTGGTTTCCCGTGAAGCGTTGTAACGAGTCGGTACTGGTCTCACCGGCTGTAAGGCTGAAGCTGATGCTCTAGCACGGCCGCGAAGTTGTTTCGTGCCCCGTTTTTATGGTTGAGAAACGGAAGGGCTCGTCCACCCAAGTTTCGGCTGGGTCAGAAGCTAAGAAGGAGAAGGAGAAATCTTCGCTGATGTCGGCCTTTTCTGTTACCGCTCAGGCGGAGTTTTGAGGCATTTTCACAAACGGCTACTGTTCCGCCGGGTCCATTCTGTGTCGGGCTGTGTTCATCCACCATGAGTGGTTTTCAGTTTGTTTATGGCTGTCGCCGTGGATACAATTACGGTTACAAGCTGTGCTGTCTTGTCCGGAACGGCCAGCTTTGTAGGAGGCTTGAGCCTCGCAGACTAAGCGTAATTGTTTTGCAGCAATCTGTTTGGGAGTGAACCTGGTTTCTCAAGCGAGGTGTTCCATTCACCACCGTGGGGCACCAAGGCTCCGCACGGAGGTTTACCCCTTTTCTTGCCCATGCTAATTCGGCCGGCATTTGAGCCGGCCCGGGTCACACCTGACTCAGTTTCGGTTTCAATTTTTGAGTCTCGGGTGTTGTTTCTCCGGCATCTGTTAGACCTTTTAGGCCCGGATCGCCTGGTGCTGCTGTTGGCTTGCCACCATTTGTCGTCGGCCCTTGTTTTGGGTTAAGCCTCCAGCTATTTTTAGTGCTTTTTAGGGGCAGTTACTATCGGCACCTTGCCCGATTTTGGGGGATGGGTGCCCCCTGTCCGTCAGTCTGACTCTGTCTCACGGTTTTCTTTGTATTTGTCTCGGGTTCTTAGTTGAGTTTCCCCCGTGACAGAGAGCCCCCAGTCACGCGGTGGCTTCTAGCATCAAGCGTTGCAGCCTAAGGTGCGGTGTAGCGTGGTAGTGATGACTATGCTGGGTCTGTAGCTAGACCAGGTGGCCACCGGCCATGCCAACCATTTTAACTTGGAAAAACGTTCAACAACCTGGCACGCGCCCATCGAGGATCCCGAGCTAACAATTAAGGGCTGATTCATTTAAGAACAATTTCAAGAAAGAACTAAAATAAAAAATCACCACAAAGTCATCCATAATGGGGACAAGAAAACACAAGTTTATGTTGAAATGCATGGAAATTTTGGCGGGCGCGTGCCAGGTGGCTACCATGCCAACCACTGTTAACCTTGAAACATGTTCAACAACCATCAAAGTATACTTTAGATTCAATACCGGTACTCACTAATAGATCACTTGACATACAGTGTCTTTGCCCTACATTTTGTGAAAGGTCTGATATTTTATATTTTTACTGTTGTTACTTTTGATGTAATATATCAACAAATGAAACTTAACCTTCATATACTGGCTTATAGTTTTATTATCAAGACTCATTGTGTTTTACTCAGCATTCTGTTTTTGTTTTTGTCCTTAATGTTCGGTATAGGTGCATGATCAGGGTTACTCTGATGAATATGCAATATTTAAATGCACTATGGCTGTAATTGTAAAAGTCAGACCTATTCTTTGACACATGCTCTGTCGGCACTTTTTCTTTGCTTACTAAAGCCTCGGTCACAAATGCCATTACGAACTGCTACGAACGCCGTACGAACGATTTTCAGACAATGGAAATTCGG
>JARBES010057772.1:0-10863 GCA_030265145.1 Strongylocentrotus pallidus | reverse complement strand
GCCAAGAGTCCCACAAGTCTTCCTCAAACTCCCTCAACAGTTCACCTGATATCAACGCATCCTCACAACAACAAAGGTAAGATAGAGGGAGAGGGCAAGAGAGGAATATATAGGGAGGGGAGGGAGGGGGAAGGAGGGGGAGAGTATGAGATAGAGGAACAAAAAGAAGGAATAAGGAAGGAGATGTATACAGACATTCTTAGAGAGAGAGAAAGAGAGGGAGAGGGAGGGAGAGAAAGGGAGAGAGGGGGAGGGGGAGAGAGAGAGAGAGAATAACATCTGTGTAGTTAACCTGCTCATACTGAAAGTGAAATAATATATCACTAGCTCTCAGCGCCTAATTGTCTGTTGCCAGTCTGCCTTTCCTCCGGGCTAAGATCTCTTCAATGGGGGGAGCTGGAAAGTGGGGGAGTCTAGGACGGATATGGAATGGATCTTCTGGCAAGCGCTCGGCCTTGGCGAAGAGGGGCTTGTCATCACTCTCTCTTGCTGAGAAGACTCTTGCCATCAGGTCAGGAATGTGGGCATATGTCTTGGCAACCTTAAGACGCTTGGCTACATAGTTTCCAGCATGTTTGGACCATACTCCCACATATCTGAAGAGAGGACATAATGAACAAAATTAATTACAAATGACTCAATAATCTGTTAAGGTCATCTATACACTATAAACTCAAGAAATCTAACCCATCACACTTATATTGCTGAAAGAAATATTATCATCCAAATGGTTGATAATAAGTAACTTGTGAGATGAAACAAAATCCTTATGCTCACAATTCACATAAAGTGTAAATATTTACGAAAATTCCAGAAAATCTGAGTTTTTGACGGATGCATGGGCACAAAGATCAGCAAACAAACCATAATACCTATGCCATTATGTGGGTGGGAGGTATAAAGATCTGTCTGATCTCTGGCCTGTCAAGATCAGACATGATACAACTTTATTGTAACCATTCAATATATGATTAGCAATTAATCAATTTTACTTACTTCACATTCCCATCTGCATCCATCTGATCTCCCCTGTCTTTATGCGCCATATAGTCTATCATGGCAAGAAGATTTCTGGCCCGGTATCCCTGGTAGCTAAACAAAAAAACAAATATTACGATAGCATTAACGACATGCATGTATAATTACATATATATACATATAAAGAGAGTGCAAAAACATGAACATATAGCAAAAGATTGAAATGTTATGCATGCCTAAGTTAAATAAATATGCAAATTTCTGATTTCCTGAAGTAGAAAACTCCATTATAATTTCATCAAATAGTGCTTAAATGTTGTATTTTTGGAGCTCTTTCATATCTACATACACAATGGTTCACTGAAATGAATGACTTACAAGAACACTATCCTCATTTTCAAACATTGATATATTGCAAATCCCCCTCAAATAAATTCAAGAAAAATGAAGGTACATACATATTGAATTTTATGGAGATGGAACTAATCTTATATTTTTCTAACTGTTTATGATGGGTTAATATTACACTTACTTGAACGCGAATCTCTTGGATGCATACATCAGAATATGATTGTTAATAGACTCTAGCATGCTGGTGTGCCTGTAAAAAAATAAAATTGTATGAAAAGAGTTGTCATAAAATCAACAACTCTCATACAAGTAAACAACAATATCAACTACATGCAAACATACCTACAACCTGTGTTATTTATCATATCATATCATATCATTAGATTTGATTCAAATATGTTTCATCTTTGAACTTTAGTAAAAGAGTGGAGACACACTTTTTAATCTATATTACATACCACAGGTTTTCATAATGCTTTTGATATATTGTTTTTTTTTTTTGCTGCATCAATGTCATACCGTCATCTAAACCCAGAAAAAGAAAATAAAATTACCTGAAATTTGTGTAGTAGCTGAGGTTGCTCAGGAACTTCTTGTCGTACACCACTTCAACCATCCGTCTATGAGGACTGCTTCCTTGAGTAAGCCACTCTTCCCTGTCCTCGAGAGGCCCATGTTCACACTTGGCGCCTTGTCCCATACCTGACGTCCAGGTGTGTACATTCGTGACGTGGTGTGTCAAACTACGCCACTTGGCCTGTTTGAAATAGATAAAGTACAATTACCTTGCATTAAAAAAAAGTAGGTTCAAAATGCTCATTAATACTTGGAAACATCAGTAATGTACCAAACTGTGGTGATTTCAGCACTTCAATCAATATTCAAATATTAAATAATCTTTCAATACAATAATATGTGAATACAATATTCACACCACAGCATACACAACAAAATGTTATCTTCAGATCACAAGACCATTTTTTGCAAATTCATGGATACTGTCTGACCTGTGGCCTTATGATCATGAAATTTAAACAGTTAGTGAGCAGGCCTTATTGCATGTGGGTAACATTTGTAGAAAATCTGTCAAATGTTTCATAAATTATTGTGTTAACTAACATTACATTGCATACAGCACAATTCGAATTGTGCTTTACATCATGACAATATTAACTCCACTTCAACTTGTAATAGTTGCCGTATTGGGAGGCGTAAAAAGATCAAATGCAATAGCATTATACACGCACCGTCAATTTCAACACACTGCCTTCACAAGTCCTTGCGCAGAACCAGAAGTGAAGCAAGATATGCTTAATCCAGAAGACTAGAGCTCTGTTAGCTGCTCTGGTTGATGCCTGCAGTAAAAATAGGAAGCAAAGAGGTGTTCAGTAGTACACATATTGATCTGAAAGAAATGGAGGGGGAAGGGGGCAAGCGCTACATATAGGCTCTTAGACATGCAACAGTACTATTGATCACTTGGCAATGTTAAACATGAAAGGGGATCAAGAATCTATATTTCATTAATATTTGTTTTTCTTTTCTTCTAACTCACTGTTGAATGAATAGTAAACAGAAATCTCTTTCTATGCTATGTTTATAATCTTCCTAAAATGCATGACTTTTTTTAACGCCCCTCTAAAGTGTTGGGAACCCCGAAAATATTCCAAGAAATTGCATAGTAACATGTAATAGGTTGGTACGTAACACTAATATTGGCAAGAATTTTAGAAAACAAACAAGTTTGAAGACACATTTTGGTGAAAAATAACAGAATTGTTATCTTATGTTGTAAGCATAAAACTGAAATATCACATTCTTACACTGTTATGCGATTGGAAACACATCTTTTTTTACTAAAAATCAGTGCAAAAATTAGTGTGAAAAGACACACTCTTCCATGTCATTATGCAATTATGTGAAACTTGCCCTAAATTTTTGTTGGAAGAGTGACTCTAATCACACAACAGAAGAATAAACCAGTTCTTTAACATACCTTTGTCAGCCGCTTTCCCAAGTTTTTGGCGCCGTGCCAAATATCCCAGGAATGTTTGACATTCGGACGGTTTTCCCCTATACAGACACAAAACAACATATATAATATAATTTTTATGGCAAAGACCTTTAATATGGCAGGAAGTACTTGCATTCAAATAGAAATTAAACCTACACATACATTCAAAATAAAATGCTCTGATACAACATTAACTCTAACCCTGAATAATGCGTACATTTTGAAAGTCCTAATCAAATCAATAAAAATGACTCTGTAAATAAGTTGAAAACAATGCAAGATGTACAGTGTATGATAAATGAGGACTACTACCTTTAATCCTAATAAGGGGCTAATATGCCCTCTATGGATCTTGTCCAATCAAGCCAGTTAACAATTCAAATTGGCATACATGTCAGACAACAAATAAACAAACATCCCAACACAAGGCAATTAAAATATTATCATAATAATGCAAATTACAGCATAATGTCTATATAATATATTTGGGGGCTATTATTCAGATAAAATAGTGATAAATGGCAAATATTCTGCACAATGATTGGTTTGATGACATAAACCAAAAAAGTGACAAATTATATAATTGTTTTCCTTCTGTGTATCATTGTTTTATGAACCTCATTCATTTTTAGATTACATGAATTGTTCAAATATTGTAACATGGAATATTTCAAATGCTGAGATGGGGAAAAATAAGTAATGTTCTAATCTATTTTTTTTAAATCGAGTATAAAATAGGTTCTGGACCAAAGTTGAAAAAAAATATATTTAAATTTACGCACCAACAGAGACGTTTATGTTATGCTTGAGCAGAGTTTGGCGAGATGTGCAAGAAGGAAAACGGGGACTAGCAGCATGGAGCTTATTCATCACATTTGCAAATGGAACATTTGAGATCTGTTTCAAATTCAACAAAGACATATGAACTATACAAAAACAACAAGAAGAACAAAAATCTTACTCATGAACTTGGCAATGGAGGAATGAGCGTCCGTCACCACCTCCTTCACTTCAACGCCCAGTTGCTCCACTTCTACAAGGCCCTCCTTGAATGCCTGCGGCTCCATTCGCACGCTCACCATGTCACATTGCCGCTTGTCTTTAAAGATGACATGTACCACGTCCTGGGTATCATGCTCTATGAAAATGTAAGTCAAGTACTGAGCATTATGCCCAGGACTATCGTTTCGTCCATCACCTGTATTGAGAAACAATAACTTCAATTAATGTGAACTCAAACGTTCAACAATAGTACTGCAACAAAAATTGCAATGAGATGTAATGACATTTGGTTTTTTCGAACTAAAGAATTGCATACCACTATGATTATGAATCATGTACACTAATGTTGTATGCCTTGCAAATTATATTTTATTGAAATTGGACTAGTTATTTTCAATTATAGTCAATAAACTGTTAAATTTTTCATTAAATTGAAACTTTAAAAGTGACAATTTCTACATATATGTTTGTCCAATTGCATCTCAATTCTATTCAAGTATTAAAGTTGTTAGTGAATGTTTATCCACATATGTGACAACTCAATGTAGAACGGACCTGACCACTATACTAAATACAGGCATAACACTTACCGCAAAGGACAACTGGCTCACCCCGGTGCCTTGCGACTGTAGCAGCCTGGACCTCTTGCCACTGGTCCTCGACAGCAGGGCACAGGTAGCGGCGCTGCATTGCATAAAATGTGGACTTATCCATTATATGCAGGGAGAGCATCTTGGACAGCAGCTTTATTTTCCGGAAATTGTTTCCGGAAAAAAGAATTGCTGCTGCCATCTTCAGGTCTCCCACATGAGTGCCATTCAGAGTTTCCTGAGTGCACCAGGATGACGCATGTCCTGCAGTACAAGTCTGAAAAAATAAATACAGAAAGGCCAAAGTAATTAGGTGTGAAATTCACAGCTCATCTATGCTGTCTTAAATCTACTGTACACAAAGAAAATGAGCACATGAGCTTTTGCATAGACTAAGAACTTACCCATGTGACGTGAGCAGCTGAACCCCTGCCATGCTTGACAGTAGCTTTGATCGGGCTCCCACACCTACTGCAGTTTCCCGCATTCTTTGATGCCAAGTCCAGTAACCTGGATTTTGACACCAGATAATACTCGGCATCCTGCGCCTCCTGTGCATTTGATTTTTGGTGTAGGCCAGACTTGGTCCTAGAGGTCTCCTCTGTCTCCTCCTCCACTGCCTCTTCAGCCTCCATGCCAATCACATCCTCCTCCTCTCCAACCTTGTCAAGATTGTCACATGACGGCCTGCAGAAACAGTATTAAAATATAACAAAATAAGGAATAACCATGCAAATATTTGTATGTGTATTCAGAAATTGTATTATCTCTAATTGTCTCTATCTTGGTCTGAGAGTGAAATTGATAGTCTGTAAATCTATTTATTTTGTCTAGCAAGTAAATTTGGAAAATTCTCAAGAGAACTCCATCTCCAGAATTACAAACAAAGTACGAGCACAGAGACAAAACCTTGTAACAATTTACTGCTGGCATGTTGATGTGTGTGCAAATTTTTTCATTGATTTGAACCTTGACGGTCAAGTTCTGGAGGGGATTGGTGGTTACTTTTCCCCATGTGTGATACATATTCTTTGAAAAAAGGTCTAGTTGGATGAGATTTAGATCTACCAGTAATTAACTTACCCAAATTGAAGAAATGTTGTAGCTTCTGCTTCTGAGAATTCACCCTCGTCTACTTCTGACAGCTTATCATTTGGGTAGAGAAAATCCCCCTTTAGCGCAAAGCTGACACTTATGCTAAAATTTAAACAAAAATATTAAACAAAAACGCATTAATTTAACACTGATCACCAATTTTATCACATTTATCAATTTTTTAAACGATGTCCATTCAACGTAAGGATCTAATTTTGCCTGTTTTTTTAATCATAAAATGAATAAATATAATAACGGTTACTTCTCAATCTTCCTCATATCTAAGTCATTGTGCATGTATTATCTATAATCATAAAGCAGTAGATAAGTTGGGAGCCCCAGCAAAATCTGCAAAGGATGTTTTGAAAAATGTTGTTTGCAGACAAATATTGATGAAATAGAACAAATTCTCCTTGTTTTCCCTAATATATATCTTCAAACACACTTTTTTTAAATCCTTGTAGACTTTAGTGAGGTCGTGCATCCCTTTTGCAGCCGGAAATAAATACTTGTGTCAATCATAAGGTTGACAAGAGATGGTACAAATTAAAATATCCTCTTAAAAGATTATAACTGGTACCAGAAATTGCCTATTTGTTGAATTGTATCGTATGTAACAAATTTTCAACGCGTTTGGAAAATTATGTGTAGAGAATAGACTGATTTTTAGACCCTTGCACATTTCACAGTTAGGAATTATGTGACATATTCTTAATTCCTGCAAAGTTCTACATAAATAATCTAATCAATTTTACTTACTCAAAGTCGGGATGAGAAGTACTTGAATCTCTTCCATCACCTATGCTTGGTGTAGCCAATCCAACATTGGATGCTGACCTGTTAAATTTAAACCAATGAAAATTATACAAACGTTTGCATACATGTACATCAAAAAATACTACTTACCCGGTAGTTGAAATTGTGTGCCTTTTATATCGTAGCCTGTATACTTCTATATTCTAAACTGTATGCTTTTATATTCTAGGCTGGCAATATTTCCTCAATTTTCATTTCATAAGTTCATTTTGAATGATTAAAAACCCCAAATGAATAGTTTCTGTTACAAAAAAAATAAAGTATAGACAGGGGAACACGGTTCGATCTAAACATTATCACAACAATATAAGAAGCATCGCTTCTGTTCTTATTTTTGCTGATTAGTTATTGGAGGGGGCAAAATTTATGATAAGTCTGCTTTCAAAATTTTTCATTAAATTATTTAATCTTCATGCACAAGTACATACATGTCATATACAAGACAGAGGGATAGAAAATGCGTTAGTTTCCAATTTAGGCATTTAATTTTTGATGGCCGTAAAATACACATGAGCCTACAAAAATGGATTGAATTAGAAGCATTACCACCCTCGACTACCCCCCTCCCCCCACCTGACAATTAGCCACATGACTACCCCTAAGTAAACTCAAATACAATACCCCATTGATCCCTAGTACAATCAACCCCCCCCCCCCCCCCCTCCCCCACAACTACAATCATTTTGAAATATAAATACCAACAAAAATAAAGCATTTAAAAAAAAAAAATTATCAGCACAAAATTTCAGAAATCTTACTTTAGAGAAGAGATGCTTGATGGAAGGGAAGGCGCATCTGATGCACTGAAAAAGAAGAAAGTAGTGAAACCAAGATATGTTTATGTTATATCTTTTGAAAAACATTTTATAAGTCAATCAATGAACTTCTTGCATAAGAAGTCTCAACAAAAGCGCAAGTTATCATTACGAATATAGCATCTTACTTTCTTAAGAAAAAAATCCTGACCCCTTAAAGATATAACAAAATTATTTTGAAATTCAGAAAATGGACTTGAGAGTGAGTGATTCTTTTTAATAGATTTAGATGCCACAATGTCTATACATGTACATGTATGGTATATTTTAAGCTACCAGGTTTAGAACAACTAACCTCTAAAACGATTGTATTTGAGAAATTGAATAATCACAAATATTGAGTAGCTATGAGTTGTAATACCTCCTAAGGCTCCAATGGCAGATGCTTCAATTATATATTTAAACCAAATCCATGACCTTGTGCCAATTCTTTTTTTATATAGTTCTCCAATTTCAATTACGGTAAGCTTTTGCCTCTTATTAGCTCCTACAAGTGACAAGTTCACTTATGCTTCACATAACTAGCCTTGGTAGATGAAAGGATGAGTAAACCAAAGAAAAGAGTAAACTGTCTGTTTTTAATCCCCTCTAATCCACTGAGCTACAAAGCTCTATTCATTGAAATTCAATTGACTAAATGCCATCAACCAAAAGAGCAGTGGTCATTCATGGGTGAACAGTGTAGTCATGTATTTATAAAATGTTCAATATATAGTCAAGGGCTATGGCGCGCTGTACTACTCACATGTCATGATCAGTCTGCTGATGCATTTTCTTTGCTGGAGAAGAAGTCAACAGAGGGCCTTTCCTGTTGAACATAACATAACGAAAGAGAAGTTTTTGACAAAGATATGTACAGATATATTACAAAAATACACATGTAGGCTTTTTTTGTATAGAACTTCATAACATTAAACTACATGTTGTTTTACTCATCATCATTATTATCGATATACAGGGGTCAGGTAATCCTGTAGATCTCCCGGTTGTCTTCCAAAATTTAAGTAGTTCAATTCATAAATTCAAGACATTTTGCGACTTCAAACTGTTGCATACTCATGTGAAATTCAGTTATGTTTTCGGGGAGCTTTGTTCAGCCATGGGAATAAATACATAAAATGTGTTACTATATATATATTATATATAAACTTACCTAGGGTTCGTTTCTCCGCCACTATTTTCAACTTGAGCTGCATTGATGCAATCCTTTTGATCCTCATGCCTGAAATAATAGGTTACAGAAATAATATTTTCATTTGTTTGTTTTAATTCTGAACATTTTAGGGAGATATTGGTAATTTTGCATATTGTTATCCTATCAAAAACACAACAAAATCATGGGGTTTTGATCATATCCCCACTCCCAGATCACACTTCCTATCAATTATACTGTTTTTTTGTATTTGTGATGAAGGATTTTTAGGATGTTTTGGGAGCCCAAAACTTTGATGGGAAAATTACAAAACACTCTCTTTCACTATGGCTTAATTGAACTAAGTGTAGCCTACCACTTCTAAACGTAGCTTTATGATTATGAAGATCGCAATCAATGGAATCTCAAAATATCAAATGGAAGTCTGAAATACTAGATTCTGAATGATAGGAAGCTTTTTTAGTACAATTTAAATTTTTCCTATTAGATTCTACTTCCTCTGTCTTTTTCTAAAAAAAAAATCAAAACATGATTGACCGAATCCTAGACGCATTTATCCAACCATAACAACTCACAAACGCATTAACATCAAGGACACGCTAAAGAACAATGGCATCACTCTAGGGGCCACGTAACCCCCTCCCGATCACCCATAAAAATGTGGAATGAGGTGAAAATTCATGGAAAGGTTTTGGAATTTTTTTAGCAACTAAATGTGTTGAAAATTTGAAATCTACAACAAAATATGTTCCACTAATAACATTTTAAATCAAAAATGTTGTCGAACGTAAGTTTCAGACATCTGGTGGTGATGCCATTGAAAACTAAAACAAAACACTGCTGAGCTGAGGCAGTGCGCAGAATTAGAATTTGCATATTTGACAAGCAGTAGAGTCTAGAGGATCTAGACTAAATGAAATGGTCATGGCGGTACCTTTCCCAGGACTGGCAGGTTACATTTTGTTTGAATTTAAATTGTTATTTTGATGTGATTTTATTCATGACTAGGTCTAGTCTAGCTTTAGAGTATGCAACACAATAAGTAATGTGATATCGATGCCCAAGTGTAGTTAGTGCCAGTGCCAGCGCGAGCATCCCGCCCGCGCCAGGGCTCGGGACAGCAAGGCCCTGGCTACTGTGCCGAGCGGCTGCATCATGATCAGGAATCAAGCCGCGCCAGCCCGGAGCAGGCGGGCGGAAAGACGACATGCATATGCCTTGCGTACACAACTGTGCGACGACGTCAAAATCTTACTAGGTCTACTAGATTTCCATTGGATTGGATTCCAAGACTTTCATCTAATTGACACGGAATTCACATGGATACAACTAAGTTAATTTCGTGAGCGGGGTTATCATAGAAAAATTGAACTCAATAGCTAAACTCTAGCTTCTTTTTCTACTTACAATGTTAGCAGATATTTTGCGACATCGTCGTTGCTCTTCATCTGCATTTCTTCCCGCAACCTTGTCCATAATTCCACTGTTGTATCTTGCAGTCGAATCCGTCCGGACGATCGTTTTAATTTGCTCCTATACTTGGCACGAGCAGCTTGCAACGATGCCCTTTTCGATGCTGGCGACAATGCCTGACGAGGCATCTTGGCGAATTCTTATTACAAATATATTTGGTGATTTCGGACTGCATACGATGAGGAATTATAGTAGACTAGACTAGACTGAATTCAGCGCGCGCGCACACCGTATATCATAACAATGTGATTACTTTGAACTTAGAGGGCGCTATCTTTACTTTTGAAATCGAACCGTTTACGAAAATAAATTGAAAATATCGGGGGAGATGTCTTTTACGATTCGCTATTTTAATTAACTAATTACATTAAGAGTGGATCAGTTTAGGATTAAATATTTCCAACAGAGGTTGCAAATGGAACAGACTTCATTATGAAAACAAATTTGGTTATAAAGCTCACGGCCCCATTTTCTGGGTTCCCACTACTCAACCTTCTCTTTAAAGCCCATCTGTACTAGTTTACAGGAGGGTTTAGACCACCCTTCAAGGTTACTGACAGGTGGTTATCTCATCAA
>JARBES010057472.1:0-10872 GCA_030265145.1 Strongylocentrotus pallidus | reverse complement strand
AATCGGGGAAAAAAAATAATAATCGGGAAACCGATTTAAATCGGGTTTTTATCAGGCCTGGTAAGTAGGCCCGACACTATGTGCCTAAAAAAAGGTCACTTTGTGCAAATGGGAGTTAAGGTTTTTATCTAATATGATGCCAAGTGAGTTTTTGTTCCTTTTGATTTTATTTCAGTGGTTCAAACAACCAATCTACTGCAGGATAAACGATCCAGAATAAATCATAGCAATTTTCTCTCGAAATTCCCATACCAGAGCTCAAGATCATCTTTAACTTCTTAACTGAATTCATCATTTCAGATCAAACACTCTGCAACATTTCTTACGTTCAAATATGTACACCATACTCACTCACCTCCAGAACATCTTTGAATTTGTGTGTATGTGTTGTGAGTTCATTCAGACACATGTCTAGCTTGTCTTTACTCATGCCACCGTTCTGACTGACTAGACTCGCACACTCCTCCACCAGGCTCTTCTTCAGGGTCTGAGTGTACTCTATGCTCACTTCTACATTGTTCAAGGTGGTCTGGAAGGGGAAATAAATGAAGAAAAGACTATTTAGAGTCTACATGTTCTGCAATTGCCACAACTAGGCATTGTGGCGTGCGCCTGTAATCCAGCTAACAGTGGAAGTTACAAACTAATTCAGCCGAGGACGCAGGTTCGAAACTGAGTCACGTCTTTCGGATGGTGACGTTTAAAGGTCGGTCCCTAGACGTAAATAATCATATCTGATTGATACACGTCTGTAAAAACACAATACACACACACACACAAGAGAGTGCACTATAGTTAGAAAAAAGTGCAATTTAGCTCTTATTGTATGTAACAGACAAAGGAACTTAAAATCGATGTTCTGTTATAAAACAAGGATTAGTTCTGAATATTGTGTAATAATTTCAAGCAAATTTTATTTTCTCTAAATAGAGTTCATATCAATACAAAGATTTGAAGTTGAACCTTAACTGATATTCTCTCTTACATACATACTCTCACAGCAATATTTAAGAGAACCTTTAATGTTCTACATATTCTTCACTTTTCAATGTATATGACAGGTGCCTCTGTTATGTTTTGGTTTACTTTGTAAGGTGCATGAATTGACTTGAATTCAGTTCACTTCAATACAAAAATCACACATCTCTCTCTTCCTCACCAGAAATTCTAGTTTTGCAGCATTTGTGTCTGAAGCCGACGTAGGAAGCCTGCCCTGCTGTAACATGCTGTAGGCTTGACTCACGTCAAACGACCCTGAAGGGAAGCCCGCCCTCAACTTGCCATATAAGACATCCCGGTAGTCGCTCTCCAGTAACGTACTGGTGTGGTTTAACATTGCACATGCACAGTCGACACTCCCGCTGGATACAGCTCTCCTGACAGAGTCAAATAAAGAGAGATAGATGAATAAGCAAGTACTTGTAGAAAAGGGGAGACAATGACAGGAACAACAAGAGAGAGAGTGTGAGATAAAGGCGCACAGATAAACAGGCATATTACGAACAGAGACAACTGGGCAGATTCAAGCCAAAGAAACAGACAGAGCCACAACAGCATATGAAAGTACAAAAGGATAAACAGACGAACAAAGACAGAAGTGATTAAAGAAATAGAAACAGACAGACAAGAGAGAGAGAGAGAGAGAGAGAGAGAGAGAGAAGAAAAAATATAAGGATGAACAGTGTTGCACATGAAGAGAAGATGGAGAGACAAAGAGAGAAATGAGAAGAACAGAGAACAAAATAGAATAAGTTATATTTCAAAATGCAAACCTGGGCCCCGTCTTACAAAGACTTACGATTGATCCAAATCAATCGCAAGTCCTCCAATCAAACACAAGTTTGTAGTCTCCTATCTCTTATGTACATAGTTGCGATTGATATCAATCGCAAATGAGTTACGATTGATATCAACTCTTTGTAAGACGGGGCCCAGATCAGTAATCTATGCAGCTGAAATTCCACTTTTCCATTTCGTAATGTGAAATTCAGAATCTCATCAATAATAATAATAATAATGAATATGAACAGGCATCAATGGAAGCTCACCTGGTACACTTCTTGAGAATAAAGAAGATATCATCCACCATACTGGATGTATGTGAGCCAGGCTCAATGATATCCATACTCACTGCCTGTAAAGGAAGACAAATTAAAAGGTCATTTCGTACCAATTGCACCCAGGCTGAAAATATCAGAAAGCACATGACATCAATACTATAAGTTACCAAAGATGATGCAACATTTGCTCTGGACTTAGTTTTGTAAAGGTAAAGGATTTTGGATTAGGAAACAATTGGGTTTTAGAGTACATTTAGAGTTGGCATTTTGGTATAGGATTAGGTAAAAGGCTGCATCTACAAACTCAGAGAAATGTTCTCCACAGCATACGTTTATGTGATAAGTATAATACTAAAACTTATACAGTAGGCTTACGGTTGCACCATGTGAGAGAGGGGTGAGGATTGGGGAGTCCTGAAAAGGTATGTCTGTTATCTTTCTTTCTTGAGTGTGTGTGTGTAGTCCTGAAAAAGACTGTTTGGTAATCTTTCTTTGAGCTTATAGTTCTCAATAGAACTATATAGCGTCGGTTGGAGAGAATGGGTAGTAGGAGGAGCTCCACGTTTTCGAACAGGTTGGCTATCCGTCACCAGGAGTGCAACTTGCTTCAGAAAGAAACAAAATCAGTTTCTCCTTTCCAGAACTCAAAGTTAGCTTACCGGAAAAAACCCCTCTAATTCTTACCTTCATGACTGTCTCTCTCATGAAGTACTCCTCCATGACGATGTAGTTACCGATGATCTCCTGCATCCGTCTACTGAGGGCGCAATCACGTAGCATGCGGTCCAGGCAAGACAGTCTCTCTTCCTTGGCGGGGCCATCTTCATCACACACCTCTATGTCACTCTACAAATCAAAAGAAGATGGACAGGTATGATGGCTACTGCACTAGGCTTTTGCCAGTATTTTTGTATGTAATAAGCGACCTATGAGCAATAACCTTTCTTCTCTGGTGTTAAAAATGATAAATTCTTTAACCTATGTCTTTCTGCTGTTTAAATATTATAACATACCTGCCAACATTTGAAAATAAGAATTAGGAATTTTTAGTGCAGAATGCCTTTGAAAAATAAGAAATCAAACTTGCAGTGGCAGTACGCAATAAATCTGTACCAAAAAGGGAATACAAATTTGCTACTTGATCATGCAGCCATTCAATGCACGAAATACGTGAACTCTCAAATCGCGGCACATGATAAACCAAGCTTAATTTGGCTTAAGCACAACAATAAAAAACAAAAAAATTAAAATCCAAAAATGTTCAGGTCCTAAAGATCCTGAAAATCAGAATATTCTGATATTATTCGGAAGGGTTGGCAGGTATGTTATAATATCTAAAAAATAATAACCTATCGTTTCCACATTTTCTTAGACCAGCTCTGCATCATTATATGCACTACCATCACTGTGGGTAGTGCATACACTCACCAAGTTGAAGATCACATGGAATGGCATAACACTTCCTCTTTGAATGTTAGGCTTCCTGGGAGAATTTTTAATATTAAAAAATGTTTTGCTTGCACCAAGTAGATAAAAATCGAGTGCTCGATATTGTAATTGAAGACAAGTCAGAGAAAATCTTGGAACTAGCGGGATTTAAACCTGCCATCGACTGCTTGCCGGGCAGCGACTCTACCACAGGCCATCACTGGTCCATGGCACGGTCATGATGAACTGGTTACAAATACCTCAGCTCTCCTGACTCATTCTGATTTATTATACACCTACTCTTTATATGTGATTCCCTATTAAAGGTTTAGACCATATACTGACAGACACTGTTGCTTCTCTATTAAAAGTCATGCCCACCATCAGGTCCAGATTTAATGGCCACAAAAACAGAACTGAAATACAGACACTGACAAGGGGTCAATAATGGACAACTGAGATACAAACGTCAACATTAGCACTGCATGTATATTTGTATTCTCTTCAATTGGTCAAAAACATGTTTTTATAGCTGATAAAGCTTTGCATGTGATATGCCATAGAAATCCATAGCTCGACCAAAATACAGGGCTTCTACAAGGGTCTATATCATTAGAGAAAAGAGGGACTCACTGTAACTCTCCTCCTGATGAACCTGAGGTAGAGTTCCGTCCTTGTATTCAGTAGAGTACACTCCGCAAGCAACACATCTAGATCTCTGGGATCCAACCTGTTGAAAAGTCAAATCACAAGAAAATTAACAATAATTCAGAAATTTCATGTAAGTAATAATACGCTTTTTAAATATGACAAAATGTGTTTTTCAGGTTCACTTATCAAGATGTGAAGTGAGAAAACCAAAGTATTTTTGACCGTTGACCAAATTCCTTAAAATTTTGTAAGTACTTTAATTTTTGTAGTCTAGTAAGTGACATCAAACCCCTCTTCAATACAATCAATTAATAACTGAACATTATATCATCAGGAATTTGATAAAACAATCACAAATGTCATTGGGTCATTCAAGAGAAGTATAAATGGAAAAGCTCATTTAAGATATACTTTATAGTTATACTTTGAGCTGTGGTCTTTCAACTGAAAAGAGATTGATTCAAGCAAAATCGCTATATGTAAGAGCTGTATATTGGTTCATACTTGGAATAACCATAATTTTAGCCTAAATTGTCCTTAATGTTGAGAAACCAGTAGGAGCCTATACTTACTTATCATGGACATTTGAAGACTTGTATGTCGTCCTGGTCAAGCTTAGCTGTACTTGTTGCGACTTCCTACTAAAGTCTCTCTGTTCTACAAACTTATCAATGATCTTCTGTGCCTGTCTGTCACATTCCTTCTGAAGAGATTCGATCAAGGTTAATAGTTTGCCGGGACCTACAAAAACAAACAGGGAACAAAGATTGAGTAATATGAAGAAAAAAGTTAGCATTCTAATTTCTCTCTCATTTTCTCTCTCTCTCTCTCTCTCTCTCTCTCTCTTAATTTCTATCTTTCTTTCTCTCCCTCTCGTCTTTTAAAACCATTTAATTTAAATAATAACAGTTAGGTGTTTCAGCATAAATTATATCACATGATCATCTATTGAGAGCCAGAAGGGCATTCACTCATATGCTTTAAGACAGAGTTAGTGCCCTTCTGGCACTCAATGAGTGATTTCAAGTTCGGTGTTGGTGTTGCAGTATACCGCAGGTTACTATGCGGACATCTGGCACGAATCTCACGATCACGCCGAGATAAAATTCATTGTACAGTCCAAATAGCTATAAATCATGGGAGCTATATATGTTTTTCAAGAGAAATGATATTTTATTTATTGAATTTCTAATATGACTTTACATTTGATATTCGATATGTTGTAATTTATTGGAATTTCTGAATGGATTATGCTTTTATCGCAAGAATTTTGAGTAGGACGTCACTCGGTGTTGAGGCTGGTGTTGAGCTAACGATAACACGCGATCAGTATATCCTTCTAAACTGACCGTCAGTATTGGAGCTCGGTTCAGCAGCCTTTTCACGCTCTCAACACCCAACACCAACACCAACACCGAACACCGTACTTCAAATCATTCATTGTGTTCTTCTTTATAAGATTTAGCACCTTCTTAAAGCAACATTTACATGATAAGGAGGCTCAGTGGCGCAGTGGGAAGAGCACTTGCCTTGAAACAGTGAGGTCCTAGGTTCAAACCCTGTCAGTGCCTGGACGCTCTTTCATAGTAAGGCATTTAATCATGAATTGGCATATCCCTTGGATATACATTTGTCCTTTGGTTAATTACCTACAAGCACACACTTCCTTTCTTTGCAGTGACATAGAAGAAACATCATCAACATCACCAACAGTATCAGTGGTTGGTGCCAGGCTATACAAGGTTCATAATTAAGAAGTTGACTAGCCAGTGGCTTGCTAAAACAGCTTCAGGCTTGATAAGATCACAAGTGCATTAGTCCCCTTGGTGACACAAAATTTCTATGTGTTTCTGGGAAAAAACATGGTAAAATTGTAGACGTTCTTGCTGATAATGGTAGCTACAACCATTGCAAACTTGTCAGGTTGGCTCATAATAGGGGAAAAAATTATGCATGACCCTGAAAAAAATGTCTTCATCGAACTCACCATAATATGTTTCCACAAGGGGTTGATGGACTTCAATGATCTTGCCGACATCTTCAAAGAGATTGGTCAGAGCGTCTGCATACAGTACCCCTGCTCTTCTATCAGAGCTATCAACACTGGATGCTATCTCAAGATGCTCTCTTGCATTACTCACAATCTATGAAAACAAGCAGTAATGGATGATGTCTATGAAATACTTTATTCCTCAAAAGCCTGCAAGATGATTTAAAGGAAATACTTATTCACGACCACCCCCCCACCCCCTCCCTCCACCCCCTTCTATGAGCAACAACTTTGAATTTCATCAGAAGGCTCCTAGCTACCTCGATGTGCTTTTTTTCTTCATCCCTCTTTTATGAAAAGAAGAAGGAAAAGGTTGATGGCACAAATTACAACCAATTTCACTTCTAAACTTGATAGCTTTTTGATCAAGAGATAATCAAGTCGCTTCTGATTAGTCAGTCATTGCGGGAAGCTCCAAGTAGTTTCCTACCAATGAGATTGTACATGGGGGGGGGGGGGGACTATTTGGGACTCCGTGATTAAATCTACGACCTCACACACCTATCACAACTTTCTCTCTCGATATGCTACGCTAACTTGTCATATCGGCCTCACCTGAGCCTGTAGGTAGGTTGAGAACTTGGTCAGGCCTTCCTCATAAAGGTTGAGTAAAGGAAAGATCTTGAAGATAGTTCCATACCAATCAGATTGTACATGGGAGGGGGGGGGGAGTACATGGGACTACATGATTTAATCTATGACCACACTCGCCCATGCGTGTGTCACAACTTTCGCTCTCAGTACGCTATGCTAACTTTTCAATAGCGCCCTCACCTGAGCCTGCAGGTAAGTTGAGAACTTGGTCAGGCCTTCGTCATGGAGGTTGAGTAAAGGAAAGATCTTGAAGAAGCGCTCCACGGAGGGTCTGTCCGAGGAGCTGATGGCCTGGTCAAGCTTCTTCCTCACCAAGGCCTTGAGGTTCTGTTCTGCATCATGGAGGACCTTGAGGGACGCATCGATGCTGCTTCCTGTGGTAGAGTGAAAAAAGAAGGGAGGGAGCTTGTTTTGTGTTGTAACAGTATCAATTTCAACCAATGCATTCTAACAACTATGACATATGGATCATAAACATGGTCATTGACAAAGGATCTAGAACAGAAGCTTGTGACTACTCAACGAGCTATGGAGAGAAAGATGTCGCATTTATCTCTGCGAGATAAAATCAATCACAAAGTCAGACGCCAGAAAACAAAGTTAAAGACATCATGGAGAAATTCAGAGAATCAAAGTAGAGATGGGCTGGGCATGTAGCAAGACTTCAGGACAATAAATGGACCAATCGTTTAACAGAATGGTAACCAAGGATGGGAAAGAGAAGAAGAGGAAGGCAAGAAGAGAAGATGGAGAGATGATCTAACATCATACATGGGAACAGCCACTGGGACTAGAATAGCTAGAGACAGAAGAGAATGGAAAGGTTATGAGGAGGGCTTTGTCCAACGTCTGGATTAACTATAGCCTGATAGATAGATAGATAGATAGATAGATAGATAGTATTAATTTGGGGACAGTTTTCGAGACTGCCATAAGTTTTAGTTCCTGGATATCCTATAGAAACACATGTCAATTCTACAACACATGAATCAATGGGATGTCCAAGAAAGAGTTAGACATGGCTTACAAGTTGTGAAGCTTCAAACAGTACTCTGTCATAAGCCGTTAAGTTTTCTTTCAAACTCACACTGCAAGACAAAAAAAGTTTTCTTTTCCAAAACAGAATGTGATGACATTAGGTAGACCACTGTATATCATAGAGTTATAAGGCATCAGCATTAATTTCCTCAAAAATCCAATAACAAAATTTCTGGAGAACAAACTTTTTTTTAATTTGATGAAGTTGTAACATGATAGAGCAGCATTCTAAATGACCATTATCCTGCCTGTGAATATCAATTAATAGATGTGTTAAAATGGATATTCTGTCAGGCCAAAATGAGGAAACAGTTCCCTGTCTGTGCTTCATCAAGGTAAAATTTAGCTCTAAAATATTACTACCTATGATGCATGTCTATGACAGAGATCATCTTTCTGTAGCACACCAAGGCATAGATGTACACAGATGTAGGCTACTTGATGAAGTTCATGAGAAATGTTACAGTAAATAGCCTACCTTCCCTGTTCCCTGCATCTTCTAATGCTTGTTTAAGAACCTTCTCGTCTAGAGTGAGATAGCGGTGAATGTGACCAGCTGCCTTCTCATAGTCCTCTGATTGCAAGGCAGTCTGAACTCCATCTGTACAAAACTATGATATATACACAAAAATACTATTCATCATTTGACATGGTGCAAAATTTGCCCACCCAGAGAATTTTTCTGATAGAATTTTATTATCCCTTTGGTCATTATTGATACCATGATTATAAACATGCCTCACTCAACTGAGTCAATTCACACACCAATTCAGAATTTTTTTGGCCCATAATAGAGGTTATTTTCTCATCTAGATTACATATGCATTGAAATAGCACAATTTGATAAATGAAAGTATAAGTAATGTAACTTATAACATGTCATAGTTCTTTTCAAGTTGTACCCTGAACACTCATCAATGGGGGGGGGGAGGCATAAATCTACACTTCTAAACCAAAAATTAAACAAGCAGAGAGCAAATAATAATTAACTTGAAAAAAATGGTAAGATACCATTTCATATTCATCACAATTATAAATTCTATTCCGACCATTTGAACATAAAGTACTTACCTTTAAATCTAAGATATCATTGACTCTTTGAATGGCACTTTGTACAAGACTCTGTGGCACAAACAGAAAGAAACAGAGAGAGACAGAGACAGAGAGAGAGAGAGAGAGAGAGAGAGAGAGAGAAGGAGAGGAGGTAAATGTCAATCTCTCTCCAAGTTATCATCATTATTACATACCCTTGACCAGTTACTACGCATTTGAATAATAATTCTGAAATTATGATTCCAATTACATTAGGTAGAGTGAATAATTTAATCCACTGAAAACTGTTTCCCATCTTACCATGCATCAACCCCGTCTAAAAACCAAACAATTGATATGTATACTTGTATAGAGAAGAAAAATGGTACTTGATATTGTCATATGATTCATTCATAGTAAGAAAAATATTTCATTTTCTTTTCCCTAAAGAAGACCTCCATAAGTGATAAATACGTTTTCATAAATATTACATATTCTTCATGCTCCATTGAAATATCAGGGGAAAACTTTTATAACTTTTAAAAATGGCATTCATTATAAATATTATATGTATTCATTTACTTATATCTATATATATATCAACAAATATTTTGACAGAATAAAATCAACTCCAAGTAAATGGCACAGTAAACAATTGAAAAACAAAACTAGTAATGACAGTTCCAATAATGAAAATAATATAGGAGACCATTTCAATATGCTTGTTTTAATGTAAAATTCTCTGCTGACCCCACAAACTGGTTGAACTATGAGAAAGCATTTACCCACCTTAGCTAAGTCTAGCTGCCTGACTTTACTGCTGACGTTCTCTGCTAGCTCTGATGTACTGCCTATCATTCCACTCAGCTTCTTAGCATCCGTTGAGACATGCTGTAGATTGGGACTGTTAGCAAAGAAACAGAGAGAGAACAATCAGTCAAAACTTAAAGGCCCGAATTCACAAAGGAGGTTTACATTTAACCCATGGTTTAAACCTTCATTTACAGAACCCATCCTGGCACTATCGAGAATGCGAATGTTAATGTAGTCTGATTTGCGCCAATTTTAGACCATGGGTTATGTAAATGAGCGTTTAAACCATGGGTTAAATGTAAACCTCCTTTGTGAATTCGGGCCAATGACATTGTAGATGCCATAGATTGGGACTGTTAGCAAAGAAATAGAGATCAGTCAGTCAAAACAAAAAGACATTGTAGATCATTTTCAGAAATTGATAGGAATTCAATGACATGTAATTTACTTAAAGCATTATTATAAGAAGTATTTAGGAATTAGATCTCTTATAACAACTTCTTCTCAAACATGTCAAATTTCTTTTTAATAAGGAAGCATGAATGATGGAAAGATAAATGTAAACAAATTCTTCAATACAGCATATTCTTTGCGATATTATCTGTCATTCTATGATTCTGGCAGTTACAAAGGAATCTGTGATCACTAAGAATAGACACAACAAATGAGTCATTTACAAATTTCTAAGGCCTCTGTTTATGAGGGAGATACAATGTATAATTATGAAGATCTACATTTGAGTTGGTGTTGAGGGCACCTAGAACTAGAATCTGGTTTGAAACCAAGTTGCTTCTTTCATTTGGTTTGTTCACAGATATTAATTATGGTTAAATACACATTCATCTGTAAAGACCATATTACACACATACACATCCACTTACCCCATTCTGTGCAGGGAGTTCATCTTAGCTTCAAGATGGCCATGGTGATCCAGTAACACATCAATCTCATCTGTGACTGATTGCTGAAATAGTCAAACAAATGAACTATTATTACTAATTATATTCCACATACTAAGAATCTTGCTCTACGATTGGTCAAAAGTAAATCATGTGATGAACGATAGTTCGCCCATCATTAATGGGAGAAGCAAAGTTCGTTGCACTGTGTAGATAGTAGTACTATCTACCAGGGTGCTACAAGAATTTTTTTCACCACTTGCCCTGTCGGGCAAGTGGGTTTTCAATTTACTTGCCCAAACAATAT
>JARBES010056804.1:0-10886 GCA_030265145.1 Strongylocentrotus pallidus | reverse complement strand
CCACATTACCCACGCTGTCCAAAAGCGGTCAGTTTAGAGTTTCTGTAGAGTCGGGTTCTGCGGTATGCCTAAGTTGTTAGCTGCAAAGTTAAACAGTCATTTCAAAACACAAACTTTAATTTTTACCATGATGGTTGTCCTTACTTTTCTCATGTTGTTTTTATAGTTTAGAACGGTTTTGCTCTCTGTTGCAGCCGGGGTTTGTGTCTTTATTCTGACCCTTTTGTTGTGTTTGCTTGATCTTCATTATTAAAGATGATGCTGATAATAACGAGAGAAACGACGACCAACTGACTTCTCTCAAACATGACTCGGGGAGCAATCGGGATGATATTTCCGTCGGCGGACTTTCGGCACCCCCCGAGATCCTCGCTCGGGGGCGGAGAGCACGGCGAGCGTATGCCGAAGCAGCTCAAGCTGGCACGAATAAAGTATTCCGAACGCGCCTGATGCTGGTGGGACAAGAACGTGTTGGAAAGACAAGTCTAAAGAAAACTCTTACAGGACAAGGGTAATCTCTTCATTATCCCTTTATTTTTATTTTTCATCTCTCTCTCTCTCTCTCTTTTTCTCTTTATTGTTCCTTGTTTATCCGTCTCTGTATCATGTATTTTTGCATTCCCTTGGAAAAAAGTAGACAACTTTAATTCCAGTCATGTTGACTTAAAATCTTCTTTTTGGATACATGAAATCTTTGTCCGAAATAGTGAAGGGCCAGGTAGCAAGATGATTTTGATCTGTTTTAATCTGGCTTTTCGATAATGAAAATCGTTTCCTTTGTGATTAATTTTCTTCTTTTCAAACGCATTTATCTCTTTTTCCTTTTTTTTTGGGTCATAGAATCAATTTTAATCAGTGAAAATGTACATGTATTATGCCATGTGGCCGTTTGCGATCAAATTTGTGAATGTGCAAATTATGTGATAACTATAATTTGTATGCAGTGGCTAACATTTTTATAATCGTGCTCATTCGTTCGTGTCTCCTTAGATCAAGATTAATGTAAAGTTCCTAAATTAAATTAAATTAAATTAAGTTCTTCCGTCGCCCGATGGCTGCGATGGCCGTCTCACTTACAAGGGCCAGGTCTCCATCTGTGCAACCTGTTCCGCCGCACTGAAAGATGTGGTCCATGGTCTGAGTATCTCCGCAGTCGCAATCGTGCTGTGATATATATATTCATATTACTTGTTGATCACTTGAGGAATAAGTGAGAGAACTCATCAAAACAGTGTGCACAATAACTAAATGTTGAAATCTAAATGTAAAACTTGTCCTGCTCCATTTTGTAATTGAAAGGATTTGAATTTATTCAATATCGTTAACATGATTATGTATCAATATTTTTGTTAACAAGACACAAATGAGAAAATAAAGAATAACAACTTGTAAGCATTTCAAACATTTAAAATACTTGTAATCTTGTATTCTAACACTCGGTCTTGATAATAGATATCTATGTTAGGAGGACATCCGTTTATTTAGAAAAGACGTCATAATGTGCTTTTGTTTCTGTTTTGAAGGAAATAAAGATTTACTTTAAGAATAAAACTTCTTGAAAGTATAGCAAGTAATAATTTGTTTGTAATTGATTTAAATGTGTCTCTTTTTAAGGAGCTGTCCGATCTTCAAAGCAAGTTCAAGTTGCTTTGAAGGGAAGCAGGAAACTAGAAAAACAGATTGGTGAAAGTTTGAACCAAATCTGGTAATCATTGTTTGAAAGTCGTAATGTCGTGTGGTGTCCTGTGCGGCCATTTCCAAGTTGTGGTACAAAATAAATGTGATATAATTTGCTGATATGAAATTCGATTCAATTAGATAATAATAGATAACACGTTTCAAGACAATAATCAGTGTATTCACATAATAAAAAATAAAATTCAATATCCGAGGATCTATAAACAGTAATCAACATTGATAAAATCTTATCTAATGTAAATACCAATTGTTGCTCGATACAAACGAAATACATTATCAGAGTTATAGATATGATGGTATAGATTTACTTGTTTACAGGATAGGACCTCTCTCTTTCTCTCTTCCCTTTTTCTTTACTGAAATTCATGATTTTTGTATGTGGAAACATATGGGAGAGCTTTTCCTTCCCAATTACGTCACAAATTATTTCACCAATGAATTCACATTATTCAACAATTTGAAATTTACATAGATTAAGTGATTTTAATTTCGAAACATTTATAATTCATCATTTATTTATTTATATTTTGTTAATTGTGCTTGGATTTGTCTGATTTTACCCAATTCAGCTTGTTGAACGTTTGGAATACTTTGCGTATCGATACATTTGTGCTTCGAAATATAAGTTCGTTTATATCATTATCATTAATATACTGTTTTTAATATTTGTATTTGTATTATAATTAATATTCTCATTTTTAATAATATTATTATTATTATTCTCATTCTATTATTTGCTTCAGATTTGATCAAAGTGAGGCAATAACGGACGGTGTAGAAACAACAAACGCATGTGAAATTTGCATCGAGGTTGCGAAGGCTGGCGAGAAAATGTGGTCAATTCACAAAAAAGGACATGGGAATGAAGATACAAAAGGTAAATAGAACTTTAACAAAGATTATGACTTTACTATAAGAAATATTAAATTCTGTGCATAAGTATATGTTTAATTTTGACATAATGAATGTTTCAAACAGTTGGAGACAAGTAAGGACGGAAAACACTTTTTAATCAAAACTTACAGCATATATTTTCATTTTAATATCTAACAGATTATTATTAGTAGTAGTATTAATGTAACAGTTTATAAGTACATAGGATCTGTGGTTTATAAATGTCTTTCATTATTATTTTCACTGTTATTGTTATTATTATCAATATTATTATTATCATTATCTTTACTACTAGTTCTTGCAGTGGTTATATAAATATAAGAAGTGAACTTTAATTGTCCTTATGATATCATGGCAATATTACTGTTTTTGTACTGGTATGTAAATGTATCGAACTGATTAATAGACTGCAAACTATTTTGGAACAACTTTCACATTTCTTGTTTAATCAGATTTTTTTTCCTTAAGCAATTTCTTTTACAAGCTTCTTTTCCCTTCAGAGTTTTTTATTCTTGTTATGAATAGCGTGCTTTTATTGTTAAACTTGTATTGTTTAACTTGCTATAAAGGTAGGATTGCACAACAAAATTATTCATTAAAATCATACACATGTTATTTAAATTACTCTGGAGTCATAAAATCTTATATTACAATGTATGATACTAGTCTAATATGGTATATGATGATTTACTTTCAAAGAGGATGAATATAGTAAGGTTCTTGCAGGTGAGATAGCAAAGAAGCTGATCGTGGCCCCACCACAGGTAAATACTATCTCCACACAGGTCTTGTTTTCTGAATAAAGTTAAACCAGTAAGACAAAATAAAATGGCTATCGTACTCGTTAATCGAAATTTAAATCTCTATAAAAATGTAAAGGTGAATTTATATTATGATGGAGATTTTAGCCGAAAAAATTCCCTTTTTTTAATTATGACAATCATTCAAACAAATAATTGATAAATGAAATTGTGCCCAATGAATTTGATAGCAATATACCTGACTAGAAAGTAAAGAATGATAATTATCTGGGCTGTTTGAGATTACAATGCACTACAGTATATTAAGGCCGCTGTTTCCATTGCATATGTATTTCCTTCATGAAAATATATCTTGATTATTTTGATTATTGCAACACAAGTTTACATTTAACTCGGTATTAGCCATTAAAGTATTCATAAAAACAGGTACATGCATTAGCTGTTTGCATCTGGAAAGTCAAGTACATAGTCAATCATGCAATGACATCATAAATTGCTCTTGGCCAATTTAGAATGACAGTGTAAACGAATAAAGAGTGGGATAATCTCATCAACGACTAAAAAAAAAGTAGTTCTACTTGTTAATTGTGATGGGGCTAGTGGAAGATACTCGATCACAATCTTAAAACTAGTTTATTTTGTGTACAGGATCAAGAGAGTTTTGAACCACACAGCGATACTACTCTCAGCAGAGGCCTGAATCATGGGGAAGCAGGTTTGTGTATATGTTTTTTGTTGTTTGTTTTTAGCTTAATTTGTTTTTTTATAAATGTTATGCTTCCTGGGAAAAATTTCAATTGTTTAAATATATTTGTGGCTTACATTTATAAAAAGTAATTGTCCTAATGGCAGGCTTATGAATATTAATAAGTCAGAATAAATCAGGAGAGCTTGGGTATTTGTTTCTAGTTCATCATGCCTTTGCCATGGACCAGTGATGGCCTGGTGGTAAAGTTGCTGTCTGGCAAGCAGTAGATGGAAGTTTCAAGTCCTGCTGGCTCCAGGATTTTTTTTCTGACTTTTTTTCAATTACAGATCGATCAATCGATCTTATTTACTGGAAGTAAGCCACAAATATGTTTAAACATTTAATTTGTTTGTGTTGTTTATTTGTGGTGTTTGTTTGTTGTCCTAACTCTAGATTAATCCTTTATTCATCGTCCGTAAGATATAAAGTAACATATTTATTTTTTGAACGATGACAAAGGAGTATTTACTTGTTAAAACTCGTTTTAAAGTGTTATCACAGAAATTGTCATGACTCAGTGCACAATTTATACTGCAATTAAGTCTGACTTATCAAATGTCAGTTACATGAAACATTCTCAAAAATAAGAATGATAGTGATAATAATAGTCCCATTTGTAGGCCTATAGATTGAAGAATGATAGTGCACATGCTCCAATCCTTAAAGGGTCTTCTGACCAGGAGCTATTTACTCATGCACACACATGCCAATCCAACCACATTAACTTTCGCATTCTCTGCAATAGTATCTCTTTAATTCTGACATTTGGCATTTTTCGAACTGTTTGTGACAAATGAGGACAGAAAAACACTTTTAAATCAAAATCCGCAGCAATGACCACATTTTCTTGTACCGTCTCATCTGTTAAGCTTTCTTCAATATCAGCTAGGCTTTCGGCCTCTTGGTTGTGTTCAGTTGGATTGTCCAAGATACCATTCCAGAAGTCACAGCTCTCATGGAGATCTGGCATTATGTCGCCATCGTCAGTAACTCCGTCCAGCTCATGATACAACCTCTTTGGTCATACTGAAAAATACGGTTTTGTCTGTATTGACTTATTCTCTGCTCGTATCTTCTTACTTTTGCAGCTTTCACTGTCACACTCCTCAATGACCGCCTTTTGTCCTTTCCTTTAAGGCCCGGCCACACATAGACGACGCACGGGCCACGAGGGACGCACGGCCCGCGCATTGAAAATTTGCAATTTTTACCAGTGCGTTGTCGTGCGTTATGTGTGCGTCATCCTTTGTTGCTCGTTCGTCGAGCGCGCTGGACCAACGCTATGCGTTCGCCGTCAATCGATGTGTGCGTCGGGATTTTTTGAGCATGCGCGTAGCGCGCTAGACCAACGCCAGACATACGCGAAGCACACGCCCTGTATACGCGCAGCGCGCTAGCAACACGCTGAGCATTCTGTGTCAGCTCGCTAGCTTCTCCCAAATCCTAACAAAAGTCGGGCTCACGACTTTTTCTGATTTTCAATGCGCCGGCCGTGCGTCGTCTATGTGTGACCGGACCATTACCCTGGTACTTCTCCTTCCTCTCTTACTTGCTTAATCGTCTTCTTAGTTGATGTGGTTCTAATTGCCAAGCCTGGTCTGCCAAGTTCTGCTCCGTTACCCTGAACACTACTTTTTCATGCCGGATACTCAATATTCTCCTCTTATATCCCCTGGTCCCTGATTTAATCTCGAAGTATACCACTCTGTATAAGTCTCGGTTCCATTTTCTTCGGTCAGTCACTGAAGGACGATGACGAGGTGCCTGCCGGTGCACACCTACACTGCCGGAGAAGAGCCTGTCACGATCAAACCTATAGGCTAGCCATGTTCAGTCTTATTCATGTTGTTATCTTCATTAATTTTTCTGTTTATTTTATGTTCATTGATATTATTATTTCCATTATTATTATTATTATTGTTATCATCATCATCATTATTATCATTATTACTGTCTGACACGTTCTCTAACATATCATTACAGTTCTTGCAGTGGAAATATAGATATAAGAACTTTGTATACTGCTCTGGCAATGTCAAATTAGCGAATTGGTTAATAGATTGCAAAATATTTTGGAACTACTTTTTAATTTTCTAATGAAGGAGTTGCATTCACATCATTGTTCTAGCTACCTGGTAGTTTTTAACTTGCTACAAAGGCAGGATTACATATCAAATTGTTCATTAAAGTCATATCATTTAAATTACTCTAGAGTCATACAATCTTATATAATAAAGTAATATATGATGATTTACTTTCACAGAGGATGAATATATTAAAGCTCGTGTGGATAAAAAAGCAAAGAGGCTGACCATGACCCCAACACAGGTAATTATCAGTTCCATACAGGTTTTTTTTTCTGATTTGAGGTAAACTAGAGAGAGAGAGAGAATGAAATGGCTATCTTACTTGTTAATCCACATAAACAATCTCTATGGAAGCAAATGTAGTAGTCAGTTGTGATTATGATGGAAAAAATGAAATTCTGCCAGAAGAAGAAACAAATAAATGATGTCAGAAATATGCTCAATGAATTTGAAAGCAACATACCTAAGTAGTAAGTATAACAACAAAACAAAAAAAATAATAATAATACCAAAATTATAATATTATGTACTGTCTCAGACTACAATAAACTACATCAGTGTTGTTCAACTTGGATGCAGGGCACCCTGGGGTGATGCGAGACAAATTAATTAAACAAATTTTGTTTGGATCCATTATTAAATAAACATAAATTTCGTGAGAAAAAAAATATTAGAAACCACTATGTATTTTTATGAAGAAATAACGTTGTAAAGACAATTAAGAGTCTTTTTCCTCACTCACTTCACTCGCCGCCCCCCCCCCCCCACATTTAGAAACAGCAGCATATTAGGCAGTAAAGTGCATGAAAAGCTACATCATTAGTCTCTTTTGACAGCGAGGTCTCTAGTATATATTACACTTTCATATCGAAATTACCTTTTTACCACACTTGTTCGTTTCACTCGCCCAGAGCATTTAGGAGCAGGATGATTCTGGACAACGAGATGCCCGAATATCCTAATTATATCTGTGCCACGAGGTGACCAAATATATGACTTTGGATTCATGGTTTGGGCAACGAGGTTTCTGCATACGCGATACTATATCTTATGTAGTGTTTTCATTTACAAATTAACACTTTTACCACTCTAACATGTCATTGTTTTTGCTAACTCGCTTCGTTCGCTTCCAAATAATAGAAACGAAATGTGTCGGTGAGTGTGTAGGCCTACATGCACTTGAGGTGTACCAGAGAGATGGCAAATTAATCTTCTGTAAGTAATTTGGGAATTAGGGCAACACACACAATGTTTTTCTTCAATAGGGTACCGCGACTAGAGAAAGGTTGAAAACGCTGCACTACAGTATGTCGCGGTCTCTGTTTCCTTTCCATACGCATTTCATTCATGATAATACATTTTGATACACAAGTCTATAACGGCCACAAAATATGTTAACTTTTTTATAAAGCAGTTTCTTATCATCAGGCTATTTTGAACTTCAATTTCATTACTGCTACACAAGTTTACATTTAACTCAGTATTCACCATTCAAGTATTCATAAACCTCAGCACATGTATTAGCTGTTTGCATCTGGAATGTCAAGTACATAGTCAATCATGCAACGACACCATAAATTGCTCTAGACCAATCTAGAATGACAGTGTAAACGAATAAAGAGTAGGATCATTTCATCAATCGCTTAAGCAAGTAGTTCTGGTTGCTAATTGTGATGCGGCTAGTGCAAGCTACTCGATGCCAATCTTAATATTCTTTTATTTTGTGTACAGGATCAAGAAGGTTTGGAACCAAACAGCGAAAATCCTCGCAGCACAGGCCTGAATCCTGAAGAAGCAGGTTCGTCTATATATATTTTTTTTGTTGTTGTTAGCTTTAATTTGTTTGCGTTGTTTATTTGCAGTGTTTGTCAGTTTTCTTTATTTGGTTTCCTAACTCTAGATCAATTCTTAATTTATCGTTCATGAGATATATAAAGTTTAATAAAAATTAATGACAAATGATGACAATCATGTTGTTATCTTCATTTCTGTTTATGTTTATTTTATGTTCATTGATATCATTATCGTCATTATCATTAATACTATTTTGGTATCATCATCATCATCATTATTACTGTCTGACACGTTTCCTGACAAATCATTATAGTTATATCATTAAATAATTGCAGTTGTAATTCAGCTATAAACAGTTTTTGTATTGCTCTGTAAATGTAAATTTAGCGAATCGGTTAATAGACTGCAAAATATATTTGAACTACTTTCTAATTTCCTGTACAATCATTTTGTTTTTCCTTCAGACTTGTTATTCTTATTATTAAAAGCATGTTGTTAGAACTCACTAAAAAAAAATCCTTTTCAGCCAAACGTCTTAAAGAAAATTATATTTTAGTCAAGATGTGTGCACAAATAAATCTGTCAATTTATAACCTGCTACAAAGGCAGGATTGCACATCATATTGTTCATTAGAATCATGTCTTTTAAATCTCTCTGGAGTCATACAATCTTATATAACAATGCAATATAAGATACCAAAGTATAATATGGTTTTGGATGATCTACTTTCACAGAGGATGAATATGTTAAAGCTCGTGTGGATACAAAAACAAAGAGGATGTCCGTAACCCCAACACAGGTAATTATCATCTACATGCAGACATTGTATTTATAATTTAAAGACCATCAATACTACTGGGCCAGAAAATATTAGACCACAAAGCGAGGTCACTGACAGGTGGCTATCTCATTAACTCAGCTCTCAACTAACATAAGAAAAAGAGGATCATGGGGGACCAACAGGCACCGATTAGGGAAGTTTTCTATATAGAGGGAGCAAGTAGCTACAAGTAAGACAGTGGGGCTTTAAGGGAAAACCAGTGAGAGAGAATGAAATGGCTATCTTGTATATTAATCCAAATTAAAATCTCTATGAAAGTAAATGTAGTGGTGATTTATGATTATGAAGAAGATGTTAAATTCTGCCAGAAGAGAAAACAAATTAATAACCTCATAAATTTGCTCAACGAATTTTATTGCTGCTCAATATACCTAAGTAGTAATTACAACATGATAATCATATGGGCTGTCTCAGACTATACAATGCATTACAGCAGAGCTTTTTCAACTGGGATGCCGGTGGGGGCACCCTTCAGTGCCGTGAGAGAAAATTAATGCAATATTTTTTGTTGTTAATCCATTATGAAATAAAGATCAATTTCGTGAGAATTTCTTTGTAGAAACCGTTATGTATTTTTTTGAAGAAATAACGTTGTAAAGAAAATTAAGAGTCTTTTTCCCACACTCACTTCAGTCTCTCGCAACATTCAGAAACAAAACGATTTTAGGCAGTGAAGTGCCTGAATAGCTACATAGTTAGTCTCTTTTGGCAGCGTGATGCTCGAATATATCTTACATTTTTATATCGAAATCACCTTTTTACCACACTTGTTTGCTTCACTCGCCCAGAACATATATGAGCAGGAAGATTCTGGCGACGAAATGCCCGAATATCCTAAATATATTCGTTCATCGAAGTGACCAAATATATGATTTTAGATTCATGGTTTGGGCAACGAGGTTCCTGCAGATATGAATCCATTTCTTATCTGGTGTTTTTTGTTTACAAAATAACAATTTTATCACTCTATAAATGTCATTGCTTTTGCTCATTCGCTTCGCTCGCTCCCTAATTTTACAAAACGAAATGTGTCCGTAATGTCCATAGGTGTAGACATGCACTTGAGGTGTACCAGAGAGATGGAAAGTGAATCTTCTGTAAAGTAATTCAGGAATTAGGGCTACACGAAATGTTGTATTTTCCAAAAGGGTGCCGCGGCAAGAGAAAGGTTGAAAAACGCTGCACTACAGTGTGTCGGGGTTGTTGTTTCCTTTCCGTATGCATTTCATTCATGGTATTAAATGTTGATACACAAGTCTAACAGCCACAAAATATGTAAACTTTTTTGAAAAGCGGATTCTATACCTATCTATTATGCTCTTATGAACTTAAATTCCATTACTGCAACACAAGTTTTTATTTAACTCATTATTAGTCATTCAATTATTTGTAAACCCTTATACATGTATTAGCTGTCTTGCATCTGTAATGTCATGTTCTTAGTCATACAATGACACAATATATTACTCTAGACCAGTCCAGAATGACAGTGTAAACGAATAAACAGTGGAATAACCTTATCTACTACTTTTACAAATTTTGATGCGGTTTGGTACAAGTTGATCGATGACAATCTTAATACCGGTTTATATTGTATACAGGATCAAGAAAGTTTGGAACCACACAGCGATACTACTCTCGCCAGAGGCCTGAATCCTGTAGAAGCAGGTTAGTTTTTTGTGTTGTTTGTTTGTTTTCTTAACCCTTGATCAACCCTTAATTCATCGTCCATAAGATGTAAAATATCAATTCAAGTTGATAACAAGGTGGTGAGTGGCAAATGTGGATCAATCTCTTGCCAAAGGATGTTAGTGTCGTGCTGGGATTCGAACCCTCTACCCCTGCATTGTAATGTATTTGTTAAAACTCCCTTTAAAGTGTTATTACACAGAGGTTGTTATTATCCAGTGATGAATTTAAACTATATTCAATTCGGATATATTAATAGGTGGATCACACTGCCTGTGCACACAGTCTGCCCCATACACATACACACACACAACAGCAGTCAGTTGGTAGAAATAGCAATTTTCGTAAATTTATTTAAAAAAAACTGAACAAT
>JARBES010054526.1:0-10925 GCA_030265145.1 Strongylocentrotus pallidus | reverse complement strand
AATTTTTCTCGAAAGCAGAAGTGTTTTAGAGGCTAAGTTTTCTAGTGCTTATAATACATCCACAGGGGCATCCAAATTTATCAAAATTGTAAAGAATCACTATCCACCAAATTTTCAAAATTTCCAAAACTTTGTATTACCTTTAAGAAAAACATATTACTCCTATTCCATATGGAAACTTTTGCTTGGATTTATCTCATAAAAGAAGTTGACCACAATACACAGCGTTGTGTGCAGGGGTCACGGGCACAGAACTGCGCGGCGAACACAACAGAGGACTAACGAAAATGGTGGATATCATGTGATCACGTACGAGCTCTGGCCACATTTTTCGAACCACTATGTGCCTTCTACGTATATTTACAGTTCTGTGGTCACGGCCACTGGCTTTATCGGGCAGGTAGTTCCATTATGTGAATGAGTAAATTCCGACAAAATATACAATCAATCAAAACAAGTTTAATACCGCTAACGATTATATTACTTATTAGCTGATCAACCGAAAGCCGCCTGACCACAATGGAACGAGTGAGAGCTTGCGAGAGCGGCCGAAGTGTGATTGAAACTCGCTATTTTGCTCATCTCCAATGCAAAAAGGGGACAACGTTGTGCTGGATTTGTATATTTTCCGACAAAAGTACATAAATTTGCATATTTGTTTTTATTATACTTTTTGAAAAGTTACCCAAGTGACTTCAGAGCACCCCAATGTTGGAAAAAGCGCACTTTTTAATGCAAAAATGCTTATTTGTTCTATACACGCAAGAAAGATTGAGCGGATGATACAACGTTTCCATATCGACAAGCTGACAACGGTTTATTTACGATGTATGGTATATTTACCTCTTATATCGGGTCTATACACCTAGTGTTGTCATTAAGAAAATACATATCGTATATATCAATGAATAAGTCCCTCCAGAAAAAATTATATTCGTCCAAATTGCACTACTGTGAATTGATGGCGTGTGTGTGCTTACACTCATAATTATTGAATACTATCAATATAAAATTGTATTATGTATAATGTATTAATTGACTAAAGCATTAGTGAATAAATTCATTTATTTATTTCTGTTTCTGTATAGTCATTGAATAATTCACATATTCAAGTGGAATGCCAATTTTGTTGAATGGAATCGAATACAAATTACAACAACAAAAAACACAACCACTTAGAGAACCCGAAGCAAACCCAAGACGTCCTCGATTTTAGAAACCCTTTCAAATACCCTTTCATAAAGGGTTAGGTTATATTAGGTCCTCCATTTGCATCTAAAAGGTAGGTTCTATATTACATTCCAACAAACATGTCCTCGAATATGAAATAACATACAGGTGTGTATATATGAGTCCTCAATTTTCACCATTGTCACGATTGTGTATATGTATGTATTCAATAAGTCTAAAAATTATATCGACGTATTTATAACCAACACAAAATATCTTTTTTTTTTTTATAAACATACATCAAGCCAAGCCAAGATTTACCGGCGTTTGAAATTTTAAAAAACCTATACGCCAACGAATTTTTAAAAATAGCGATTGAAATATTTGATAAATCTTGAGACGCCTTAATTCTAAACTATTTAAATGGTCTTTGCCAAATCGACATGCTGATAACATAGCTGATATTAAATGTTTTACCTCATTGAACAGAAATTAAACTAAGCTTACATGCAAATAACAAATTGAAAGATAGGCAAAATTATCATTTTCCTTGACAAACAAAACATATATATGAACTCTAAGCAAATAATGTGAATAGTAAGTGTTGTGTACATTTTATATTTTATACATTAAAGAAATTTGAATTCGAATGATAAATAACCTTCTGGTTGTGGAATATATTTTTATATTTATTTGCTAGTATTACACTTTTCCTTTAAACAAGAAAGTTACATAACGTATTTAGATTTTGTTTACTTCATTTTGACACAGGCGAGGAGGTATATGAACAAGTGCCACAGAGAAGGAAGCATGACTCGCCTACCAGCCCCTGACTCTATATGGGATTCGATTTGGGGTGTGGGAGGGGTTTCAGGGTGTTCATTTGCAGGCCTAATGGTGTTGTTAGTAACAAATGTAGGTACAGTATTAATAATCTGTGATGTAGGTACAGTATTAACAATCTGTGATGTAGTTGCTTTTTCATGCATGTCAGATGGCCACTCGAAGTCATTGCACGTTGTTTCACTCACATGTGAAGTTACATTATGTGAGCAACAAGAGAATTGAGTGCCATCGGGTAGCCAGAATATACCACTGGTAATTAACCCATTATCTGTAATATCACCCGTGACGTAAATCTTCCGACCATTCTGGTAACATGATAGTGTAGTTTTAACACTTCCAGTGGCGGCTCGACAGTGCACCTCATAGGAATAGTCACCATGTTCACTGAAAGTGATGAAGCATTTTGCTCTTCCGGGTGGGATATGCACACCAATATCCTTTTTTACAATCTCACGCCTAACGTTTTCAAAACTATTCCAGACTACCGTTAATACGTACCCATCCTCGTCTAGAGTATCAACGTTATCTATCATCAGATTCACGCAGGGAGAAATGTCTAAATCTGTAATTGAGGTTGTAAATCTTGGTAACTGGGATGGGCTTTTAAATCCTTCGATATCAGTTCTTCCATTAATGCAGAATGGACGAGATTGGGATTCGAACCGAAGTGTGAAATATGGAACACCCTGGAATGTGTTACTAGGTGACCATGGGAGATGGAAACGGATCACACCAGGTTTGCCTGCTTGTAGCGTTACCCGTTCGGTGCTGTCGTTGCCTGCTACGAGAACAGGACTTCCAGCTAGCAAGATGGCCAAAGCGATAATCATCTGCAGGAAAGTTTGTACGAGGGCCAGGATTGAAGGACACCGGTAAACCGATTTTCGAAGTTGGGTCTAAATCAAAAGGGTATGAGTTTGAAAGAGAACATCGTTGAAATTTGAAAAAGTCATGGAATATCTCATTCAGCAAGGATCCGGTGTGAACAAAAAAGATAACACTGGGTGGACACTATTCAATGCTGCCGTCCAATGTTCCACAGGGAAACCAGTCACATTTCTCAATATATGGGAATAATTACGTAACAATAAATTCTAATCGCCTCAAAAAAGATTATCAAATATGACGAGGCAGTAAGAACCTAATTTGAAATAACGAATAAAAAACTAATGCTTATTTCATCGGAATGCCTTCCTCCTAAAACCTTAAGGTTACTCTCGTAGTTTAATCACCATAAAACTACTGATGCGGGTTAATGATCGACTCTTTCCTCACAAATATAATCTAAATATTCTGGTAGTGTCCTTTCAAAAAATGTCCTCATATTAGTTTTATTTTGCATAGATGCAGAGATATAATCAATTTTTATCATAAGCTTGTTAAACTATTTCATAACTTCAACAGCAAGTTATTCAGAAATGATGAATGGAAGCAATAATTATCTCTTACCCCGATTTTCCAAAATGGGTTTGAGGAGTTTCCTTGGGTGGAGACAGGTTTTCCGTCATACAACTTTTGGTGAACGAATGCTGGTGGGTGTGTAGGAAAGCTGTTGAATTTTATTGTAGAAATAAGAGTTAGCGGATGTAAGGAGAGACCAAAATAAGCCAATCATATTAGGCCGCTAGAAGAGTCTACTAAGATGATGTTGAAAAATTCTTGCCAGTTACACAAAAATAATAAATAATCCGTGTAATATACTAATGCATGTATGTATGAATGTTTACAAATAGACATACGAGGAAAAATACCAAGATTTAAAATATAGACTTCAACAGTACCCTGGGTGCCGCATCAGGTCTTGCTTCACTGTTCTCTATCTTCTTTAATAAGGATCAAGTCTAGGCAGGTAATACATCAGAAAATGCCCTAATCCCTTTAATAAGTGATGTAATAGCGTTTACGTACATAGTGCTTTTTTCATAAACGATTATTCATTTATATTATGAGGAATATACAAAATAATGCTAAATATCAATGAACATGAAGACAACTGTTGTTATAAATGATGAAAGTAATTGTGGAGCAAAATATATGTACTAAATACATTTCGTTCTACGAATAATAAAGTTTGCTTATACAACATAAACGGAAAGTGACTAGTACCTCTCAAACTTCACCGATGTTTCGTTGATTGGTAGATCACTGTCAGCATTCCTCGGTGAAAAAGATTCCTGACGGGGAAATCAATTAAATCATAGAAATTTACATATTAGAGTGCTGTTAAAGGATATGAACTAAGAAGACATAATGGCGAGAAATAGTGTTGTTTAGCACGGATGCGCTAGTCAAAACAACGAGTAAGACAAAGTACATGTACAAAATACATGCTTAGAATCAACACGTTATTGTTTCTCGCAAAAGAAATATCTGACCAATATGTATATTAGTATTGCATGCACATTGATATTCTCTATTTTTAGAATTTGAGTTCTTTTCTCATGCACAGGTGTGCTGAAGGAAAAACAAAAAGGTCATTCATTTTTCTTTCTACGAAGCTTTGTCTTTCATCTCTACAATGACATTATATTTGGCTTAATGGTTGCTTCCAAACATGTCTGTATTTGCCATTATCTTTTATATCCAAAGTTTCAATCAAATACATGCTTTGTTGAAAGAAAAATTAAACATTTAATAACCACTCACTCTCATTTCCCTGTTTTCGTCAATTAGTGAGTGATGTCTGGATTCCAGTTTTTCAGACGAGTGACTGTCAGTCTCCATGGTTTGTAGATAGGGTGGATCGAATCCGCTGTATTGCCATGTCTGGGGTTCACGCAGGGAAGAACAGACTGTTCTATTTGTTATGGTGTCTCTTTTCCTTGTCCCGGTGCACTTAATTGCTTCCATCTGATCTAGCATTGAATCTTTTTCACCTTCGTCAGGATATTTCAGCTTAGCATGAATGAAAGGATTGTGTTTCTCATTGCCACCCTTTTCATCACCATGGGTTCTTGTGGAAAGATTCTTCGAGGACAGTTCATCCGCTTCTCTCCTCGCATTATCAGCTTGATTGCAGTCATTCCCCTCCTCTGCATTGTCTACCTGAGATGCTAAATGTCCTGTACGTGACTGCTTGTCTGTTTCCTTCATTTTGATCAACTTCTTCTTCTTCAAATTACCTCTTATGGCGAGATGTTTAGCACTATAGTGGTGGCCTCTGGATAGTGGATCTCCTGTATCTTCCTCATCCGGGTCACCTCTACGTGGGCAGAGGTGTTCATTTACGTTTGGATGACCTACATCTTTTTCAACATCATGGGCTATTGTGGAAAGATTCTTCAAGGAGCGTTCATCGGCTTCCCTCTTCGCATTATCAGCTTGATTGTAGTCATTCCCCTCCTCTGCATTGTCTACCTGAGATGATACCTTTTCTGTACCTGGCTGTATGCATGCATCCTGCATTGTTACCGTAGCATATCCTCCTCCGATGAGATTCTGGTGTCCACGGGAACGTGAATCTCCTGTTTCTACCTCACCAGGGTCACTTCTACTTGGTGATCTGTCTTCTAATGCATGTGGACGGCCTGCATTCGTTGCTGCCTGAAGCGGGTTCAAACCATCTATATCCCTCATGTTCATATCTGCTTTGTTCAATGTAAGGTAATCGACTATGTCTTGGTGTCCTTCTTATGCAGCAGCATGGAGTGGTGTCCATCCATCATGATCCTGTTCATTGACATTAGCGTTGTGGCAAATGAGAACTTTCACGATATCCATGTTGCCGTTGTAACATGCTGCATGAAGAGGGGACTTGCCGCATTCATTTTTTTCGTTCACATCATATCCACTCGAGACTAGGAAGTTTACCACATCAACATGTTCATACTGTGTTGCGATGTAAAGCGGGGTCAATCCGTACAACCTGGTAAACTTAGCTCCTTTTGCCATGAGAAATGTGACACCTTCTAAATGACCGTTTTTGGCTGCAGCATGTAATGGCGTCCAACCTCTGCAATCATTCTTGTTGACATCAGAACCGTGCTGAATTAGATATTCCATGACTTCTATGTGGCCCCCAGAAGCTGTACCGTGGAGAGGTATCATCCCTTCGTCATCTTCTTCGTTCACATCAGTTCCTTCGGAAATGAAGAATTTGACGATGTCTAAATAACCAAATACTGCTGCAGTATACAGTGGGGTCATTCCATCATATCTGTTTTGCTTCGCTCCTTCAGTCATGAGATATTTGACAGCTTCGAGATGGCCGTATTGAACGGCAGCATTGAGTGGCGTCCAACCCTTGACGTCAACTTTGGTCACGTTAGATCCTCGCTGAATGAGATATTCCATGACTTCCAAGTGGCTTTGAGTAACTGCACCATGGAGTGGAATCTTCCCTTTGTCATCTTCTTCGTTCACATCAGCTCCTTTGGATATGAAGTATTTGATAATGTCTAAATGACCAAGATACGATGCAGCGTAGACTGGGGTCATCCCATCGTATCGGTTCTGCTTCGCTCCTTTAGTCACGAGGTATTTGACAGCTTCTAGATGGCCATAGTGTACGGCAGCATTGAATGGAGTCCATCCAGTGTTATCTTTCTTGTTGACATCAGATTCTTGCTGAATGAGATATTCCATGACTTTCATGTGACCTCGAATAGCTGCACCATGGAGGGGAGTCTTCCCTTTATCGTTGTCTTCGTTTATATCAGCTCCTTTAGATATGAAGAATTTGATAATGTCCAAATGACCAAAATACGATGCGGCGTAAAGTGGGGTCATCCCATTGTATCGGTTCTGCTTCGCTCCTTTAGTCACGAGGTATCTGACGGCCTCTAGATGGCCATATTGAACGGCAGCATTGAATGGAGTCCACCCAGTCTTATCTTTCTTGTTCACATCAGATCCTTGCTGAATTAGATATTCCATGATTTCTATGTTACCTTTAAGAGCTGCACCATGGAGAGCGACCATCCCTTTTTCATCTTTTTGGTTTACATTAGCTCCTTTTGAAATGAAGTATTTGACAAGATCAAGATGGCCAAATAATGCTGCGGCATACAATGGGGCCTTACTAGAATATCTGTTCTGCTTCGTTCCTTTAGTCACGAGGTATTTGACGGCTTCTAGATGGCCATATTGTACGGCAGCATTGAATGGAGTCCGTCCAGTCTTATCTTTTTTGTTCACATCAGATCCTTGCTGAATGAGATATTCCATGACTTTCATTTGGCCTCGAATAGCTGCACCATGGAGAGGAATCTTCCCTTTGTCATTTTCTTGGTTTACATCAGCTCCTTCTGAAATGAAGTATTTGACAAGGTCTAAATGACCAACTTGTGCTGAAGCATAAAGCGGGGACATACTAGCATATCTGTTCTGCTTCGCTCCTTCAGTAATGAGATATTTGACTGCTTCTACATTGCCATATTGAACGGCAATATTGAATGGAGTCCTACCCTTGACGAAACCTTTGTTCACATCAGATCCTTGCTGAATAAGATATTCCATGATTTCTATGTTACCTTTAAGAGCTGCGCCATGGAGAGGGGCCATCCCTTTTTCATCTTGTTGGTTTACATCAGCTCCTTCTGAAATAAAGTATTTGACAAGATCAAGATGGCCAAATACTGCTGCGGCATACAATGGGGCCATACTAGCATATCTGTTCTGCTCCGCTCCTTTAGTCACGAGGTATTTGACGGCTTCTAGATGGCCATATTGTACGGCAGCATTGAATGGAGTCCACCCAGTACCATCTTTCTTGTTCACATGAGCTCCTTCTGCAATGAGACTATCTACGATATAAGTATAGCCACTGGATGCTGCTGTATGAAGAGGAGTCTGACCCAAGTCACATCCTACATTCACGTCCGCTCCTTGAAGGATGAGGAAGTCAACCATGTGTGTATGTCCTTCTTGAGCCGCTGCATGAAGAGGACAGCGTCCACCCTTACTTGGTTTATTGGGGTTTGCTCCCCGTGATATGAGGTCTTTAACACCTTCAAGCTGACCTTCTGAGGCTGCCTTATGGAGCGGTGTGTATCCTTCCACATCCATCTCGTGTATGTCAAGGTTGAATGGTAGCTCTAGTTTGGCATTGGCATCACTCGGAAATATTTCTTCCTCCAGTGTCGTTGTATCCCGATCAGCATTCGTATCAGTCTCTAAGATTTCCATGATTTCTGCCAGATGCAGATGAGATGCACATACTTTCAACGGAACGCATGTGTCATCAGGAAATGTGTCGGTATCGAGGGACACCGGAGCGCCGTGGGACAGCTCTGTCTTTCTCTCCTCTGTAGCTGTATCAGATCTTAGTGGTGAAGGCGTATTAGACGGTACACTATCCCACCCATCTGTATATTCTTCCTGTGCTTCATTGTGTTCAGTATTCAGAACACCAGACGTATGGAGTGATGGCATGTTTTGCTGCGATATGATTAGCGGTATGCCAGTTCCTTTGGCCCTAAAACAAAAGGAATATTTCTATCGTTGTACTCGAGAAGATATTATGGAATTTAACATCTAAATTGTTGTCTTTTGACTTAAAGGTAATACAACATTTTGGTATTGGGTCATGAATTTTGTTCAAATGAACATATTGGAAGCATATGTGATCCTACAATATCCAGTAATCGTTGTCGCTGTTGAAATCGAGTTTAAAGTTATGAAATTGTAAATAATAAGCTCTTTATGTTGTATAGCTCTCTCTCAAGGTCAAATTATTAATTAAGCTATAAAACATTATTTCTTGACTAAAATCAACCAATTAGCTATTCCCGTTTCGAAATTATATATCACGACTACATATTCTGAGATTTTTATGGTCGCAGCTACCATTGTACGGCCGTAGGCGCTATTTGAAATTTATCAAAATTTACCGGGAGCATCGGTAAAAAAATTTATTCAATTTTTCTCGAAAGCAGAAGTGTTTTAGGGGCTAAATTTTCCAGTGCTCATAAAACATTCACAGGGGCTTCAAAATATATCAAAATTGTAAAGAATCACTATCCACCAAATTTTCAAATTTCCCAAAACTTTGTATTACCTTTAACTTGTTCGAATTCCATTGCACAAAAAAGAGAGTGAAACGAAAACAATCAATTGAAACATGATTTTGTTTGTATCATGAACATGATTTTGTTTGTATCATGAACATGACATTTTAAAGCACAAGCAATAAAATGATGAATGATGAATATGCGCTTGAAGTAGCTAATATAATTGAATGACGTCATTTAAAACGGAGACCAACTTTGCGGAAAGGGAAGAAGGGGAGTCTATTTGTCCTTCTTATCTGGGCTGTAACATTATATAATCCTTATTGCGTCTTGAAACCCCCTTAACTACATATTGATATGATTATATCACGGATTAAATTCCATTGGCTAATGTCTTTCGGGGGCAATACCGTGTGAGTCCAAAAAAAGTTTACACCTAGTGCTAATTATTTTTAAAATCATCTATGAACAGTAAATTATTATACATCTTGTGAAAGAGTGTTTTTTATCCCAAACCATTTGGTATCATTTTTGTGTGGTATGTGTTCACGCTTGGATGAACAGGTGGCATCGTTTGCGAGAGTGCGAAAATCGACTTGCGCCAAAGTGATATCCACAGCATGTATTATGTTGGGATTAGGGGAGTGAGAGAATGAATTGAATGTATCAAATGATACGCATTGCATATGCTTTTTGCAGAAGCAAAGTCACACACGGTCACACACACGCGCACAAATGTTCGTTGATATTCGATATTCGATATGTGTGGCATGATAAATTTTGTTAGGGATGTTATTTGGATCTGCAAAAATCGATTTAATACCCAAATCACAATTGTTTTATTTAAACATCAGATAAGCAACTTTGGCGCAAGTCGATTTTTGCACTCTCGCAAACAATGCCTCCTGTTCATCCAAGCGTCAACACATACCACACAAAAATGATACCAAATGATATCGGATAAAACACTCTTTTATAAGATGCATAATAATTTACTGTTCATAGATGATTTCTTAAATAATTAGCAATTTTCTAGGTGTAAACTTTTTTTGACTCACACTGTATGGAAGGACAGCATGAACATTTACTAAAAAGGGAGGAAAGTGTTCAAATGGAGAATGGAATTTCCTAAAGCGGTGAGTGGATCACATCGGGTTTCATCTAGAGGATAACAGAATTTGAAGAAAAAATATATATAAAGGGCTTAGTACTGAAATGGGAAATCGACTGTTGTATAAAAGATGAACTTGCGTGACATGACTTGTTCCAATGAATGATGACAGATAATGGTTAAAAAAATAACATATTTTCATGTCTGCTGTCCATGGAGATGGAATAAATGTCTAAGCATAAAAACATTTAATTATGACCGCGTTATTAGTTCTCTCTCTCTCTCTCTTTCGTTATCATCGTTATCTATTCAAGAAAGAATCAGTATTGCTAGAATGAGCAAGGAGAGTGAACTTCCTACTCATTGACCTCTCTCCATTTTAAACACTAATACGCTCAAATAACCCAATACAAGTTATAATACACATCGATTACTCGAAGCCTACGTTTTACTTTATGATGATTGATTAAAAAACAACTTACATAATGTGATCCTGAATTCCTACGTCATTATCAGCGTCTTGATGAAAATCTGTCTCGTTTCCGCGATGTTGTTCAAACTTGCAAGCTTTCTCAGTATGCTATTAAAAATATACACAAACAAAATCCATCACTGGTAATGATGACATGATTTCACAGGGAGTTGTCTCTTCAATGATTAATAATTTTGAAGTGATAGAGAATTAGGATAAAATGTGACATTAAGCTATGGTCACAACGGTGGTGAGTTTTTAGCCAATTTCACCCCCGCCCCCCGCCCCCACTCATTGTTATTTAGGGTACGCATATGCATGTTCCCTCCTTTTGAAAACACCCCCTAAGTCCGGTGTGTAAAACGGGCTTTTGTGT
>JARBES010053847.1:0-10952 GCA_030265145.1 Strongylocentrotus pallidus | reverse complement strand
CCCCCCCCCCCCCCCCCCCCCCCCCCCCCCCCCCCCCCCCCCCCCCCCCCCCCCCCCCCCCCCCCCCCCCCCGATACAATTCCTACATAAAGCATGAGGTACTGCAATTTTTCTTAGTTTTTTTGAGGGGCTGAATAGCGAGGGTCTAGGGGCCTATACGCCATTGGTCCAGACACAATAAACGACTGTAAGTTGTGGGAGCGACTTATAAAGGCCTAAGTCCGTACCGTGTTCCCCGGACGGGTGTAAGGATTGCAATTTTTAGAAAAAATCTGCAAAACATATCGCATAACTTTCTTTGAGCTAATTATTAGCTCAAAGAAAAAATAAATAAAAAGAGGTTGGCGTGAATTGACCAATGAGAGATCGAGTAGTCCAGAGCATGCAAACATGGCGTCGTCCACTGATCCCGATTGGTGTGAAAATGACAAGCCAAAAGGTGAAAAATCATCGTGTTTCATACGCAATACTAAGTTGTACGAGAAAACTTCATCTTTTACCAAGCAAAGTTGGTCAACTTTTTTGAAGTTCACTGCACAATGGTGGAAATACGACTGCTGGCAAGGTGAAATAGCTCGGAAGTTCGTACAAAACATCGATCTACCTGCCAGTGCCACTGCGGATCAGCTGGCGCTGGCAGAGCTGCTCGCCGAACTCCCGCTGCCACAGGCCGTGTATCATCGGTGAGAATTTAGATTTGAAATTGTTTACACTCGCGTGCAGTCGTAGGACTCGTGATATGGGCGCTTGAGTGTAGAGAGAATTTAGGGATTAATGTACCTCTTTGACTTTGGTACGGATATAAACTGTATGTACTCTGTAGTGTTAAAACTCCCCTCCAGCGCCAGCTCCAGTTAAAGTTAACAATAACAACAACAATAACAGTTAACAGCTACAGTAGGCTACAGTTCTAGAATCTAAATGAGCCAGAGGTTTATAAAATCGAGCATCATTTTTCAAAACTCACTGGAATTCCTTCAAAATAACCACTATATATTAAAAAATTGACGTAGATCTAATTCATTGTAGTAAACACTAATGAACCACCAGGGTTGTAATTTTGTAAAATTTATGGAAATTATGTAACTGCTTGGTGGGAGAAGTTAATAACTTAATTTAATTTTTTTAAAATTATTTTTAGCTGTCTTGCTCCAATTTTACACATAATGGTCAAAAATGAGAGGGAATAAAAAAGGAAAATAATGTCATTTCAGCAACATTTGTAAATCGCTGGTATCGAATTAGAAATTAACCACGTTTTAATTATATCTGGTGATCAACTGCCCCCCTTCCCATCAGTATGCCATTGGTGTGTATTGTAAAAGTATGTTCTTTTTCTTCTTTTTTCCTCCTCAAGCTCATGCTACTGTGGGTATACTGATATGTCAAAGGTCAGGAGAGCTGCTGCAGCTAAGGAGTTGAGAGACAAAGAAGCAGGTATAGATCAGAATGAGAGAGAGAGAGAGAGAGGGGGGGGGGGTGCAACATTGGATTTGAATTGAAGAATGTACATGTATGTAAACACTGTCCTTGAATATAGTTAGAAGATATACATGTATATGTATGCTTGGCTGGAATTCGAAAAATTCAGCAAGCAAACTACAGTGTACATCTTTTCTCATTTTTTAAAGTAAAAAGAAAAGATTTAAATCTCCATTTTGGTATTGGATTCAGAATCAAGTATGAGAACTTTTTGGGAAACTGGTTAACTAACAAGCTATCATATCATTAACTTTGAATACTATTAAGCAATGATAAATGTTTACACGGTCCTAATAAATATTTGATACTGTATGCAATGTATCATTTGAAATGGATCATACAAGTACTGATAATTGATGTGAAGGAAGCATGGTCTGGAAAGTGGAGCTTGTTACAGATATGCCTTAACAGTGTACACATATTATTGCTGTATCTTTATATGTAAAACATGTATGATACATGTTTCACATATAAAGATGATGATGATGATTCACAGCATTTGTATGGCGCCATATCTGTTTGAAAAAACATTCAAAGCAATAATGTATGTTATGCACAGATTGTGAACTGTGCAAGGCCCAAAGCTAAAACATTTAAATACATCTTATTACAGTTATTTTTTTCCATTTTTTCCATTGCTTATTTACCTGTTCTACAGATCACAACTTATTAATAGTCAATGAAAGATAATATTGCAATCTACTGCTTCATACCATACATTTAAACTTTTGAATTACATTTAGCTATGTTTTGTTTTTGTTGTTTTAGGAAACAAAACTGGAGATGGAGACCCACAAGCATCAGACTCAGCTGCTCAGTGTCTGTCATCAGAAGCTCCTCTGAAGAAACTGCGATCGTCAGTTACAGCCCAGGACCTCCCTCTTGCACGATCAAAGGACATATTACCGCCTGTTTGTATACTTTGCAAACAGAGTAAGTTCATAAAATGTAGCGCATCAAGAACTAGGAAGTTGGAGCAGTTAACAGCTTGCTCATCAATTGTTGCCGATCGCCTAATCAAAGCAGCTGAAGAAAATGACAATACCGAACTGCTTAGAGAGATAAAGGGGAGGGATTGTGTAGCAATAGAGTTAAAGTACCATCGTTCTTGTTATCGTTCATATACTAACTTTCTTACTCGTAAACCCACTGAGAAGGGTGTAGGGTATTACAACCAGTCATTTAATAACTTCTGTGAAATTGTAAAGGAAAGAATAATCTATAAGAAAGAAATCATGAGACTGACCAAACTAACATCAATGTTTGTAGAAGAAGTGAGAAAAACGGACGGTGTAGATATTCAAGGTTACAGGTCGAGCAATTTGAAGACTCGTCTCCGTAGTGCTTTCCCACAGCTCTGTTTCATGAAGCCCTCTCAACGCAATCAAGGTGAAATAGTCTATGTAGTAGATATTCCAACACAAGAGCTGATAGAACAGAGAACTCTCATGCGAGAAACGCTCCTTCCTTCATCATCAACTGCTGAGGAATCATCAGAAGAAGAAACCAATGAATCTCAGCATAGACAAAGTGACATATCTTTGAAAGAAATGTATGGCTCAGCACAATCATTGAGGGATTCAATCGAGAATACAACTGAAACTCTTCCCTGGCCTCCTTCTGCAGAACATTTGAATGAAAATGCAGCAATGGCCATCATACCACCTCAGTTGTACAACTTTATCTCATGGGTGGTGGGTGCATCCAGTGAACCCGAGATAAGAAAACATGTGGAGGTAGCAGATCCAAAACTACGACAACGAATTCTGAACGTCTGTCAAGATGTGATCTACATTTCGTCCAATGGAAGAAAACAAACACCCAAACATATTTCTTTTGCCATGACCCTCCGCCATATGACAGGATCTGCCCAGCTTATTGGGATGGTTAACAGAATGGGCTACTGCACATCCCATACAAGTGTCCTGGAACATGACACAGCGCTTGCAACCAGAGAAATGAACCGAGAGGATTCTGCTCTTCCAGCTGGAATACAACCTAGTAGTTTTGCTACTATAGTGTGGGACAATAATGATTTTGGTGAGGAGACATTGTCAGGGAGAGGAACAACCCACAACACTAACGGCATAATCATACAAAGAAGTTCTGCAACCACACCACCACCACCTGCTCAAGTATTACTTCCAAAATCTAGAAAGCGATCAATGGACCCAAAGAGCACTGACATCAGCCATTATTGTGGCAGCACAAAAGATGGACCCCCTCTATATGCTCTAGCATGTAACATCGATACTTCTCTTCAGGAGCATGAGAAGATCCAAACATTACCTCGCTGCTTGGACTTGGCTTATGTCATCACAAAGTTTGACTTGACAGATGCAATACATGTTCCAAGCTGGACAGGTTTTAACCAGCTTATAACCAGGGTGGAAGTTCCCCCCAAGTCAACAATCGGCTACCTTCCCATCATTGACGCCTCTCCAACTGACATGGGTACTGTGCTAACACTTCTCCAACGCAGTGTTGAAATTGCTGATAACCTCCAGCTTGATGCTGTTGCTGTCGTATTCGACCAGGCCATCTACTCAAAAGCTCAAATCATTCGATGGAGTAATGCAACCTTCATGAAGCGTCTTGTAGTGAGACTAGGAGCTTTTCACACTGCCATGTCATACATTGGCTGCATTGGAAAGCGCTTTCGAGATGCAGGCCTTCAGGACATCCTGATTGAAGCTGAAGTTATTGCACCAGGTTCAGTGCGTGGAGTGATGTCGGGTCATCACTACAATCGGGCTGTGAGAGCCCACAAGCTGATGTTTCAAGCAATGACATCTCTTCAAATAGAGGGATTTTTGAGTGATGTAGCCGACAGTGACCTTCATGATTACCAGCATCTGATGGAAGAATTAAGATTCAGTTGGAACACTCCAGAATATCATGACATCATCTCCAGTGACCAGTTTGATAATTTCTCCAAGTCACTTTCCAGTTACATCTCTTCAAAGTGCAGTAGTAACCCGACATATGCTCTTTGGAACTCCTATCTTTCTATGGTGCAGGTGTTGTTGCAGTTTGTAAGAGGTACCCGAGAGGGAAACTGGCCATTGCACCTGTCTTGTTTGAGATCTATGCTGCCATGGATGTTCGGCTATGACCACATCAATTATGCTAGGTACACGCCAGCGTATTGGATGGAAATGAAGGCTCTCAATACAACTCATCCTGATGTCCATGAGCACTTCATGAATGGAGAATTTGCTGCTCAACGAAGTCTACGCCCATTTGCTCAGACGGCATGTGATCAAGCGATTGAGCAGACCGTTAATAGAGAATCGAAGACGAAAGGTGGTATGGTAGGCTTTACCACAAATGACAGCGCCGTGAACCGTTGGATTTGGTCACATCACCAGCGTGCAGCAATATCATATGCCTTCAAGAGCTACCTTGGGATGACACAGGAGAGCAGTCAGCACTCGGATTTGCAGCCTAGTAGAATGGCACGAGACACCAAATCAGTCAAGAGCATCATGGATACAGTCAAGAGCATGATAAATCCATTCACATATGAGCATGATGACTTAATCAACCTTTCTTCTGGTGTCGTGGCTCCACCTGACATAGCCTCTGGTATTGCATCAACTCACTCAAGAGGAGAACAGGCTGTTGAGGATTTCTTTGATGAGCGCCTGAAGAAGAAAACGGAGAAGAATTTCTTTGACCCTCTCAAGAAATTGAACATCAAGACATTTTCACACATGACAAAAATAGTGAAAGCAAAGGTTCACGGCCGTGAAATATCCCTCAAGACGGACAGGTCCCTCCTTGCTAGACTAGTGATAGTTGGCCGATCAAGGAAAGTGAACCTCAATGAACTCCTCACCTACAATCTGAGTGCATTACCACTTGCCCTTGCCACCAGTCAGGGAAGTTTGGTAAAAACCAACAAGTCTAACTTGATGCATAGCATCGAAGATTCCACTGATGCTGTCAAGTGCGAGCCCCCTAAGCAATCAACAATTGTAATTGATGGCATGGTAATCGTCCAACAGATGAACCCATCCAAACTGCAGGGACCCAAAACGTTTGCAAATCTGGCAAATGTACTTCTGAGACGCGTGATCCAATCAGCCATCGCCCATGACTCGAAAGAGGTTCATTTTGTTACAGACACTTATAGGGACGTATCAATCAAGAATGCAGAGAGGCTCAAACGTTCAGGGAATTCCCAGCTGGTGAGAGTATTCGGTCAAAATCTTCCCCAACAGTGGAAGAAATATCTCAGCTGCAGTAACAACAAGCAGACCCTCATTGACTTTCTCCTGGACAAGTGGAGCAGTGCCAAATCTGAAGACTTTCAAGGTGTGAAGGTGATATTTGCCAGCAGAGGTACTTGTCACTCCTTATCTCCCCAGGAAGATGGAGTACACACTCAGGTGGTTGAAGAACTGGCTTGCGATCACGAAGAAGCCGATACCCGTATGCTGTTACATGCCGCATATGCAGCTAGGACAAGTAGCAATATTATAATCTGCAGTCCAGATACTGATGTTCTAGTTATAGCAGTCTCCATGCTTCCTGACATCCATGCCAATTTGTACTTCCAAACAGGAGTTGGGACCAATAAACGTACACTGAACCTGCAGACAATCCTTTCTACTCTCAGTGAACCTGTGTGCAGATGTCTAATTGGCTTACATTGTTTGACTGGTTGCGATAGCACAAGTGCTTTCTATGGGAAAGGGAAAAAAAAGCCCTTCAAGTTGCTAGTTGACAAAGAGTGCTACAGACAGGCCCTGCAACAATTGGGTGAAGACTTTGACGTACAGCCTGAAACAATCAACAGCATAGAACAGTTTGTGTGTGATCTCTATGGACAAGTCAAATGCTCAAGTGTGAATGATGCTCGCTACCAGTTATTCAGAATGAAATGTGCATCAGAATTTGCTATGCCTCCGAATGCTGACTCGTTAAAGCAACACATTTTGAGAGCGAACTACCAAGCTGCAATCTACAAGCGAAGTCTGATTCAGTTCCAACACATACCACCCCCTGAACATCATGGCTGGAAGGTGGAAAATGGTCAGTTATCCATTCAGTGGTCAACTTTACCGCCAGCCCCTGATAGTGTTCTTGAACTTGCCCACTGTACTGGCAATTGCAAAAGAACCAAGTGCAATGATCAAACAAAATGTTCATGTAGAGCAAATAAGATTCCCTGTACTGATCTGTGCAATTGTGGAAAAGGTGTCTGCAACAATATTGTTCAGGAAGAAAATGAAGAAAAGGAAGTTGCTGATGATGAAAGTGAAGATAACATTGATGAGGAGGGAGAGGCAATTTGAATCACAAAACGTTTCCAATAATGATAAATCCTAGTGTTACATATGAGACAGGTATAAAATCTTATCATTCGGTTCATTGCCACTTTCGCATCTGAATTTTGATGATTTATTGCCAAAACTGAAATCGTTTTTTTGTTGTTGGCACAACTGTAAAACAAAGCAAAGCAACAACGTCATTATGCTATTAAGTTTCAGTTGTTGTTGGTTTTGGACACCTAGAAATTTGTAGCCTGCATACAGATGTACACATGTATATTTGAACTTTGGCCTTTGATAGGCCTTTAAATGGAATTTGTTGATAATGAACTTGAACAATTCAGGGTTGTTCATCTGTTGTATTTTTTATATGACAAAATTGTACTGAGATGCACATAGCTCTATAGTTATTGAGTTATTAAAAAAGAGTTCCCTACTTTTACCCTGGATGTCATGACCATCACCAACATCAAATGTCAGCTGATGTTTATCTTATAACTGTTTGTAAATTGTGTGATATAATTGTGTATTACAATTACAACCACTACGCATGTACAATGTATGTACCAAATCATGTGTAATAATAATATCAGATTCTTACCCGGTATATAGCGCATGTATCGACCTTGCAAGGTCCTCAAAGCGCTCCAACATTACCCGGCTATGCTAGGCTGACTATTTCGACGCGTACATATTGTGTCAGGAGTATTTTTTCCACCTGAACATATACTTTTGCTTGTTAACATGATATTAAATCACTGGAGTTTGTCTCTGAATAATGAAAAGACAAGAGATAATCAAAATTTCTCTACGCTCAATAGATTTTCATTGTATTGCTTTCATAAAGATGCATATTTTTGGAACACTCCTTTTGATTTGTACAGCACTTATATGAATTTTTCTTATTTTTTGTCGAAGAAATTTTGGACATGAATATGTTGTGAAGTTAGGAAGACTGCATTTCAACTGACTTACTAAGTATTTGCCATCAAGTATATTAACATCACTTTTATGCACCGTTCCAATTTTTTAATTTTTTATACATGTATGAGTTTTATACTTCTATGTAATCCTTTATTTTGAAAGTGTATTAAGACCATAGGCAAATTTGCAGGATTGCTCTTGTTCAAAGGGTGGTCCGGTATTGGATATGAGGTCCCTTCAGCAATATTTGTTTTAACAATTGCAAATGGTAACAAATTTAAGAACTGTTTTATTATGAGAAGTTATTTTTCTAATGTTGACAAAGAAAAGAATTGGTTCATATACAGCTGAAATGCAACAAAGGCATTTCAGCTAAATGCTAAGGACCTCACTCCTTTAATGGGATTAGAAATTGTACAATAATTCAGGTTCTGAATTATTTTTTTCTTGGAATTTCCAGTATTTACTGAGTCGTTTTAGGATTGCACTCAAGAATTAATGGTCATCCATGTTTTCAGAAATTTAGAATTTAAAGTAATACATGTACACGTATGGATAAAATCATTAAAAAATTCATTTCACCCATGTTTAAAAGTCCATCTCCACTAAGATGGAGAACTGTTGAACAGTGCACACAAAATGCATGCCTGCCAACTTTTCCTACAGTACTTAATACAAATATTGTTATTTTGGGGAAAAGAAAAGGGCATTTCACTCTTGTGTTCCAATTTTTTCGAAAATTATGTATGTCTATACCTATTATTATATGGATGCTTGGACTAGGACAGCTAGAGACAGAAGAGAATGGAAATGTTATGAGGGCTTTGTCCAACCTCTGAATGAACTAAAGCCTGATAGATACATGTAGATACATATTACATGTACCTAATTTATAAGAAATTTGATAATGTTGCTATTTCTGAAAAATTGATTATATGTTCCTACATGTATTTTCTGGCTTTCAGGGTTGGCAGGTATGAAAATGGTACCAGGACAATTGCAAATTGTTTGGTCACCAATCCGCTTCTGCATTCTTGCATTGTCTCTTTTACTTAAATCATATTATGTATGGACATTGATCACATTTAGGTACTCATTCTGTGTGGACATATACACATTCATTTCTCCCTCAAAGTTCTGACGAAATTATTTGCATGTTGCAAAGAAGCTACAAGTGTATTATATTAACATGTGACTGTGTACATATTTGTGTGCACAAAGAAATGAATACCGGTATCTTTTTTGGGGGGCAAACCACTGTGATTCTGATGATAATACATGTAGCAAAACATTTGATTGTACAGGTATTTGTATTGCAAACTAGTTTCAATGCAACAGTAATAAACTCTTGCTAATATATGTTTAGATCAGTCTTTAGGTTGTGCAATTGTGCGTGATCTTCAAGTTTGAACCAGGACTTTCCTGGAGGAAGAAATATGACAATGTCAATTCTAAATTACACTGTATTCACTGGCTAAAAAATTGATAACAAAATACATGCTGAAGTATATGTGAAGTGTACAGAATTTATGCATAACTTTATGTCGTCTGGATTTTGAAATCATGTGATATTATAATACATAATGTTGTCATACATATTTGCTTTACAGACCTTTTTTGTCATGCTTATCCTTGATTTTTAATTAATTAATTTGTTATGCTTTTGCCCATCCCCTTTGGAAAAGGCCCAAAGCCCTTCTATGTGCGTAGAACGATTTTACTTAATGAGAATGTGAAGTGTGAGAGATAATGTGCACAGAAATGAGTAGAAGAAAAACATTTTTTGGTGACATGTGACAATTTATTTCTTCCAATGATTTATTTATCTTCAGCTTTAATAAGCTCATTGGTTTCGTTGATCTTCCTTTATAAAATAATTTATTTTGGGGTAACAAATTATGTCATGGGGGTACTCACATTTGGTTCTGACTGGGGTATACCACTGTAGACGACAACTGACCCGTACTATATTTATTTACGGGTCATTTTGGCAGAAAGGGGCCATTATTTAAGAGGGTTTGTTGTAGTCTATACTTTCGCAAAAGAATGAGCGAAAATATTGGATCTGAATTAGGCCGACAAAAACCATAACCTTTTTTAGGAAATCCCTGTATACCCTATTAAGCAAGTACCCCCCCCCCCCCCTTCCCCCTCAACAAAAAATAAAACAAATGTAAGAACTACTACAGGAATGCAAATAAAAAAAAACATGTATCGTTGTTTATACTTACAATGAATATTTAGGAGACTCTAATTATGTATGCCTATCCTTAAACTACCATTGTATTGCCAATACAACTTACAAGAAATGTTTTCATCAAAAGTTTTAATTACAAGAAATTAAACGAGCCTTGTTGCTATAGTAACTGCATGCTTGTTGGCACCGGAGTCACTGATCTCTACACAGATAAGTGTACATATTACGTACATACAAGAGAATTGCATACGATCCTTAAAATAATATCAAATTGGCAACACGCTATTTCTCGTCTGTTTAATGGTCGCTCTGGCCTCTCATTTTCTAAATATTTTCACCCTGACGAGGTTTTCATTAGTTTTCGCAGTTCATATTTGTAAAATCATATCATTTACATCAGCAAATGGGATTAGCTTTGGGAAATATTCGAATGGATTACATAATTTCTTCGTACAACGGAGACGGAGAATGTGCTGTTTCACTCTCGTCGCACGGTGAGTTTATACACGTGTACGAACGGAGAGTTGGCGGTCTCGTTCACGCCCATTTCTCTTAAATAACTTGTCAATTAAAATTATGTTTTATACGAACGGCAAAGATTCAGTCGCGGGGATAAGCTGATTTGGGGTCTGTGTATTTTTATCTTTTTATTAACATTATCTAAATCTTGTACCAGTAATCTATGCAACGGACTGGAAAGAAAATCGCGCTCGGCCCACGGTCTATATAGAGAGCTTGTTATACATTGTGGTATTAGCTGTAGGAGGTGTGGTATTAGCTGTAGGAGGTATCGAAAGTTGTTGATAAGATTAGTTTGATTGCGATGAATGATTTTCTGATCTGAACAATATAATCCAAAGTTCCAAACTCAATTCCCCCCCCCCCCCCAATTAAAAAAAAAAAATCTATGATCAGTTACCTTCCTTTCCAAATTGCCTTCTGATATAAGCCTATTCAATTTTATGAGCCTGTAATTGTTCTCATGATCAAGATAATCGATTTGGACTTATCTTATTTAATAAATCCAGCTACTCTTTTCAATGTGAAGCAAACAGATCACAGATAATCCA
>JARBES010053358.1:0-10959 GCA_030265145.1 Strongylocentrotus pallidus | reverse complement strand
CAATTGCTGTACTGGACAATCCCACATTATGTATTGTACAGAAACATTATGGAAGGAAATATAATTTAAACTCCACAGTAATTATCATGTGTTATTTTCCAGCTTATTTGAGAAACCTACATTGGTAGCCTTGTAACATATCAGAAATTCAATGTGATCTTTATAGCAAATAGATTACCGGTATATTGATAGCATCATTTTGATAGAGTTATAGTGTTGACAAAAGTATTTATTTTTGCATGTCTTACTGGGCATGAACCGTAATCACTGTCCTTTGGAGTTGAACCCAACATGCACATCATTTCTTTGGAGCAGAAAGGTGTAATAAGTGAAGTCTGTGTAAAGTGAACTGAGTATCTAAACTCTCTTCTGGCTCCAAACAGACATTAGCGAGTTTTCGCAACTGGCGACGCTGCCTTCTACAACGCTAATCGCACTCAGAGCGAAAATTTCTGTGTAGCGTCCAAACCTACGATGGTATTCAGCCGAATTAGCGTTGGGAGTCGAGCTAGTAGGCCTACAGGGTGGCGAGCTCATTTAAATACCTGTAGTCGGCACTTGCATCGCCGTGCAAAAACTTGCTTATATGCAGACTTGCAGAGTAGTTCAACATCTGCTCCAGTGATGATTTCTTCTAGCTCTGTTTCATCCAAGATATACATGGCTCTGTCATTGGTTGTGGTTCGATTTTATTAGATTAGATTGGATTTATGGTTGGAGTAAGGCCGAGGTATAATGGAGGGTCCAGGATTGAAGTTCAAATTTGTTTTATATCATAAATTGACTTTGTAGCACCTGTAGCCAGAGCATGTGTCTTACAATCGGACGCATCGGTAACAGCTTTCGAGTCCGGGATGGCTGTAGTCAACATTTAATGGGAAATTAAGAAACTGTTCAACTATGTTTTGGGGTTTACATGTACCTGTATTTCAAAATTGTATAGGCCAATGATACGAGTCTGTATTTTGTTTTGATAGCTCAATATTCAGGTTTTCTTTTTGTACAGATATGATCAATATATTGATTTCAAAATTAATTAAAAAGGACGAATGAGTTCACCCAATTAGTTAATCAAATAATTTGGATTGTCTGTTATGTATTTGATAGCCTTTTGAGAACTTTGAACATTGCTATTACCCCAAATGTCATATTTGAACAAAGAGCTGTGGTATAAACCCCATTTGTTTGCAAGTCTAGCCCATTATATGGTTGTGCTTTTTTCATACTTGGCATATTGTACAGGCACTTTTTTCACAAATTGGAGACAAAATAGCTTTCATTTAAATCCCATGTTCTTTTGAAATCTAAATTATGATCTATAAACCTGCAGCATAGCATAGCATGGGCTTAAAATAGAACTTATTTCTTGGTTTATTGCAATGTAGATTTTATTATGATACAGATAGTATTGCGTATTGAAGTGTTTAATACATCTTTGAGAAAAAATTATTCATGTATTTGATTCTTCTTTAACTTAAAATGTTGTAATTTACATAACATGTAAAGTAAATGTGTATACTGGAAAATAAATTGGAAGAAAAAAAATACAGAAAGAAATGATTATACACAGGAAGCATGCAGTCAAGAGGGTCTTTTTTGGTTGTGTGAATATTATGGTATTGATGCTTTATAGAAGTTGCACCCTTTGAAAGGTTTTACTTCATTTATTTGATATTGATTGTAACCATTAGAATATCACATTTGAAGGGAGGGGGCTTGCTTAATTACACAATAATATTATTGCACTTGTTTGTACCTCGCTGGGGTGTATAGATTACGTCAGACTTGCTTTGGCCCACACCCAGATAATACAATTGACACTTTTATTTACAATATTTACATTGTATATTAACACATTTGGGTGCTCCATTTGCATCTCTCTCTCTCTCTCACGCCCTTTCCCTGTCTTTCTCTCATCTCTTACTCTCCTGTCTGTCTCTCCCGTCTGTCTCTCTCTCTCTCTCTTTCTCTCTTTATCTGTCTCTCCTCTCTAACTCTCGTCTCTCTCTCTCTCTCTCCCTCTCTCTCTTTATCTTTCTCTCCTCTCCTCTCTAACTCTCTTGTCTCTCTCTCACTCCCTCTCTATCTTTCTCTCCTCTCTGTGTCTCTCTCTCTCCCTCCCTCTCTCTTGTCTCTCTCCCATCCTCTTTAACTGAACAGCCTTCCCCCTTCAAATCTTCTCTACCTACTACTTGAACTCAATAACAAAATGACAACCTCTTGAAAATGAAGAAGTATGCAATATCGACCAGGTGTTTTAATCACTTAGCATGCACAATCTAGCTAATCATACAATCTATCAACTCTAAATCATTGCAGCGAGTACTACATTTCAGTCTATTTCATGAAAATTATTTCAGCTATTAGAGAATTATAGAATAACCATGAGAATATAAGAGAACCCTGTGTATTAAGACTATCGCAATATACATCAGTTGATGAGACATATTAAATGGGCATGCATGTCCAACCTACATGTATTTTGTCCTATGCATAATACTTTTCACAATGATTGTTAAGTCATGATAAGAGCAAAATCACTTTTTCAAATTCCATTTTCAACTTGGAATTCATACCCAAATTTGTAGCAGAGAAATGGTTGATGAGTCCCTGAATCGGGTCAACTAGCAAAATGTTCATTTTAAACTAGTACTGCAGCAGTAAATTTGCAATGCAGTCCCACATACTTATGGGCTTTTGAAGCAAGTACATGAATTTCAAAGTCATGTTAAAAGATACACACACACACACACACTGCACAGCATCAAATTACTGCAATTAACAACCAATCAAATACAGTACAATAAATACATCGATAGCTCAACTATACACAATCAAATTCAAATACAACTACATGTAATTGTAAGTGTAGACAACAAATTTTCAGCAAGAAATATTGGTACACAAGCTTTGCTTGAATATATCGAGATACACGATTCAAAATATATTTTGTTTGACACCAAAATAGCACTGTCACATTTCAAAGAACTTACAACATTTGTAAATACAGTAGTGTATATAGCTTTTATAACCTCAAATATAAACTAGTAACACAAAGCTTGGTTTATCAATTTTAATCATTCTCTCTTTATATACCATCTTGGATTATAATTATATATCATACATGATAATTATATCATATTTTCTTCTCTGTTTTGATATTAAAGTGCAATCAACAGTGCATGGTTATCTTAAATACCAGATTATCTATAATCAACAATAAATACATTGGCTTATAAATGAGCATGTTTCCACCGCACAATTTGTATAAATAGCGCCAAATCAACAGAATGTGTTACCACAAGTCTAGAGAAGAGTACAATACATGCAGGAACACAAACAAGACTTGTGTCGTGTTATGTGTGGAGTAGACACTATGAACATGACGGACAAAAAAAGAGGACAAAATATACAGTTCCTCATTCTACCCTCAACAATTGCTATGGTAGAAAAAGGAACATCCCTTCACTGTTATTATGTAAAAATGTGTAGAACAGGTGAATATGCATGTGACACCTGTTCCTTTGTCTACCACAGCAATTGTTGAGGGTAGAATGAGGAACTGTATATTTTGTCCTCTTTCTTTGTCCGTCATGTTCATAGTGAGAACCTACATGAGTATATAGCATAATAAAATGTGCATTGCATTATACATTAACATGTAACGGGGCAAAGCAATCGAAAAAAGCAGAGAAATCTACAGAGGTATTGATTGCAAGGTGACAAATATACTTAATTTTGGCATCACTAGAAATATAGAACCGTAATAAAAACGAGAGTGAATAAATCTGTTGATAACATGCGCTCCAAATCATTCGTATCGTCTGCTGAGAGCCAGAAGGGTGTTAATGCTGTGTAAAGTCAACTCAAATCTTGATATGCACTGGTCACTGAAGAAAGACAAGTTTAAAACTGATGAATTATTCAACTGTCCATGTTCATCCGTAACTGCACAGCGCCAAAATCAAGAGTAACCTACTAGCGGACACCAAGGGGCAAAGTTTTGTAAAACTTTATGCCTACTTCCAAGGTATTGTATGATTAAATAAACTTATGGCTCTAAACAGACAATTTTATACATGCTACAGTTGACAATAATCAAATTGATACACAATTACATCCTGGTCTTTACCTCAAAAGATCAAACGGATCAAAACAATCAAAACAAAAAGTAGGTTTTTATCTCATACCTTAATTTACTCTTGGAAATTTTCTGCCTTAATAATTGTGTAGAGTACGGTACATTATTCTAGTCCAGTATTACTCAAATTGAACTGAAGTGGTTTGATAACATGAGAATCCAAAAGAATGTAGTAAATCTATCAGGGTTTTTTTTCTTCGTGTTTTAAACATTTTACACATGAATATTGTCTTCCATTATTCGGTTTCGCTGGTTGCACTTTAAAGATAGCATTGTATAAAGATACAAATCGATTTTAACTAGGAATGTACATTGTACCACAGGTCACTGGTGATCTATTTCCCCCTTTTTAATACTGTATCACTGAACTAGAGTACAAGCATGTAGTCCACACATCCACGATAAGAAGACATGGGGAGAAATATCACTATAAATGCGTAGCTGTGATGGCACAAAATAAAATGAAGATAAAAAAAATAATGTCAAAAAGAACTTTGTTCTAGCTATACTGTACAACATATACATATTAGACTCCATCAAATGGAATCATCATGCACACACAAAATAATCTGAAATCTTTGTGCTTTAAAATGATAATAATTACTATTTAAAAAAATATATAACACAAATTGAGTTGTCTGCAAGATTAATCTGGATGAGTTGTGTGTGCTTGTTTTCTCTTGAACACCCTTTTCCTGCTCTAGCATTCATGGTCTAAAAATGTCTTTCTTGTAGATCCCAATCTAACAAAATGACTGCCATTCTTTTGGTGTCATTATCTTGATAACAAGAGGGTCCAAGCAAAAGTACTGGAATTCTTAAAGGTAGATGGTCACAAATTTATTGCTGGTTAAAAATTCAAATACCTCATTAGTAAATTGTGTATATATATATATATATATCACTTATGAGTAAAGTATTTTGCTTGTCATTAGTGTAATTAATTATCATTGGAATATGACCTCTTTTAATGAATTAGTTCTACTTTTTGAATCTGCAAGTGATCTGTAGCATTATCCTTAGTACAGCAGCAAGTTATTATCTATAAAGCAATGAAGCATACAGATATCTCTCTTTATGGCAGTGACAGCTACGTTTCCAATTATAAGGCTTTTACCGGTAATATCACATTTGATATTTTATACTAATAATAATTTTAACTTTTAACTAGCATATAATATAATATAATAATATACCGGTACTAATTTATTAAACTCAAAATCATCCATTTCATAGGCCTATTACTGCCTTTCTTTCACTTAAAATTCCATGCACATGTTTTTACTTATATCTATTTCTGAAAGTGAATTAGATATGTTTTTAAAGCTATAATTATCTCTTACTCCCATAACAAGTATCTCAACTTAACAAAAATACCCATACCCTTTTTTCTGAAATGTTGATGGTTGATTGTAACCAGCGCTTAGAGACATTTGTATTAAGCGCTATATAAAAATTAAATATTATTATTATTACATATTCATAAGCAGGTTGTGATATAAATGGACATGTATCTAGAAAATACAACGAAAACATGATCAGCATTAAACAAAAAAAAATTCTAGTACTGCATAGAAAATAAGAAGACCTTGCTAGGAATGCTAGGTATACAATCTTCAAGTAAAAATAATATAAAAGGTAGTAAAATATAAAAAGAAAACCAAGCAAAAAGTCTCTTTTTTCATAATTCAAATAATTCAATTTTTCATAAATCAATTTTTCATAATTTTTTCATTTTTCAAACTACTGGAATTGTATATTCTTACATAACTACAACTGAAACCGATCACAGTGTCCATCTGTAATATCTGACCTAAACAAATTGTAACTATCACTTTTTGTTTCTGTTTCTCAATTAGCTTAGGATATGGGAGTGAGTGGTATAATTATCACGTTTGATTCATTTACTCAGACTATCACGTTTTTTCGATGAAAAAGGGTGGAATATTTTCAAGAACTATCCAATAATTTTCATTGTATACAAAAATTATGCATTGTTTCATTCTTTCATTACAGGATCTACATGTATTAGCTCTTGTTCAGGCCGTTTACGCATCAGTCGTACCAAGCCTGATGGATACATATGATAGGTGCATACATAACAGCCTCGACTCGAGTGTGGATAGATTATATAATGAACTCATTCACTTGCATTATGTATATACTATTGCACCCAATATATGTACCGGTACTATGATATGTTGTAAACCATATATTCATCGAAGTACTATAGACTTTTAAGCAAAGACATGCATAAACACAAGGAATAGAAGGGAAAAAACTGAATTATCTACTCCTATTTTCTCCAAACACACTTCCTTCTTGTCTTTCATATACTCTGAAGCATACTTCTTTGCTTCTTTGAAGCACTAATTACTTCTGATAATAAATAAGTTTTAGTCAATATTCATAGAGATCAAACGGGTGTCTAGTAAAATGAATGATGGTTTGTCTGGTGCTCATGAATATTCAAATTTCTAAGCACATGAATATTCAAATATTCACATATGATGCAGTAAACTGACCTAAAAACACCGCCACGGTGAAACAAAACCATTGTATGCACAAACGAACAGCAGGTAGCTGGAAGCAACATTCAAGTCTCCTATTTAAAGCATAGTCACTTATCTGATACTAAAGATACAGGTGCTTCTTAAGATACAGCGATGTGATTTTATTTCGTCATGGCGGTTTTTTGAAGAAGTTTCTTACTGCTTCATGTGTGAATGAGGCCTAAAGGTTAACCCTGTTGTTACCAAATAAGAATAGGCCATTCTTACAACATGTACAACCAAATTTATACTTAAGTGGCCTGATACAAATTATTTCATTCCCCTATTACAAATAATTGTATTTCATTAGTCAGAATACAAATTGCATAAATTATGTGCTGTTATCACAGTAAGGCAAGCCACAATGTTTGTCCTGCCTAGCAACAATTTATGTATGCAATTCGCATTCCGACTATAGAATACAATTATTTGTAACAGGTGAATGAAATAGTTTGTAACGTGGCACTTAACAAAGTTCTATGCATTCAATTTGATTACATTTCGAAAATGGCCTAATACAGTCAAACCTGTCTGTAGCGACCGATCAAGGGAAACAAAAAATGTGGCCTCTGTAGACAGGTGGTCACTAAAGCAGGTTTGACTGGACCATGAATAAACACCAATGGCATTTCTGAATGGTGTAGGGCAAATGATTTTCCGCAATCACAGGAAAAGGGGCAGTAAACAGAAACAATCATTGGAAATAGGAACATAAGTTTTCAAATAGTAATATGAAATGTACTTGTAAGTTGTAACAAAATCTGCAAGGAATAATCAAAAGAAGAGAAAATGTCACATCCTTTTCAATTCATTTCTAGTCTCAAAGAGTTATACACACCTTTTCCATGTCAGCTAACCTTATTTCATTATGGTCATCACTTTTTTACGCTATTTCAGTTTGAAGATACAAAGGTCCTTTTGATTCATAGGTTTAATATGAAAATAGAATTAGATGTGTACACTATCTACACTGTATGACCAAATGATATTTATATGTATCAATCACTTTAAAACAGAATCTACTATGACCCCAAACAGAAAATCACTGCCCTTTATACTGCATGGTGGTAAGAAGATTAACCCCGGCCATGTCCAGCGCGATGTCCAGCGAACAGGGCTACCAAAGGAACAAACGTCCACATCACAAAATGGCCAATCCCCATCAGCATGTTGGTGTACCTGTAAAAAGCAAGAAATAGGCAAAAAGGGCATTGAAAGCATTGGTTTTAAAGATACTGCTTATTGTAGTTGGTCAGAGTCAAAGATGTGAGTAGATTTATATGACTTTCACATTTTGTAAACAAATGTGGGAGTAAATGTATAGAAACAATCCCCTAAACTTTCTTTTGTAATACCTGCACTACATGTCATTTGGCACAAACTAATCTGTTAACTTGCTTAAATAAAAATATCGTGCCGACCAAATTGTTTCTGAAAATTTACTATTCACACTAATGATATCTCAGGGTTTGTTTCTATTTAATATGACCAAAAAAGAGAGAATTCCAATAGAACAACTTATTCAAAGGTGAAAACATATTAGTCACAGATAAAGATAATATTGACCCCTAAACCCATGACCTATAAACTCTGACCCTTCTCATAGATTTGATAGCCAATTAAAAAACTGAAAAAAAATATCTATTTACAGTCAAATACATGTGCATGTACATGGTCAATACACTGTAACACATTTCATCAAGTTCAACTTCTTTTGGGGGCCGTTTCTCAAAACTGACATTACTCCAACTTCTGGGACATCTGTTGGGGCACAAATTGTCGACGGTGACAATTTGTGCCGAATTTTGCCAAACATGACGGCACAAATTGTCGCCAGCGGTATCAATTGTCAACAGCCAAGATCAAAGCACATTACATTGAACGATCAAGTTCAAAGACGTAAGTGGCATTACTTCATATCATGACACATGTATGCATACACACAAACATACGCCAAGAAGGTCATGTTAAGTGTGTGTGTGCAGAGGGGGGGGGGGGGGGGGGTAGGTGGAGGGGTGTGGGTGTGGATGTGTGTTAGGTGGGTGTGGAAGTGGGTTTATGTGTGTATGTGCCGGTGACTTCCGTCATAGAGAACTTTTGACATTTTCGTGAACTCAAATCGAGACCTTTATGATCACAAAATACTTTTATTATGAAGTTGTTGTTGATGATAATACTAATGACGGTGACAATAATAATAATGAGGAGGAAGAAGAAGAAGAAGGAGAAGAAAGAAATACTGATATTGATGTTGTAGCAAACAAACTCGACTACTGGTTGTGTTTCAAACCATGAAGTGTTAGGAAGCCTGTATGTTTCCAAGTTGTCCGTCTATCCAACCGCACATACATACGTACACGCGATAAGAACGGCCGAATGAATTTTCGTCAAACTTGGCTCAGAGATATTCTACGGCTGATATATAGATGATTTTCAAGTGCAGATTTAATGGTTGATGTAGTATATAATTTCGTTTTTTTGAACATATACTAATATATTTACAGGTACTGATATATTTTGGCATCTATTCCATCTTGTACATTGTTCAACAAATTTTTGATCATGTTCATTACTCAACACTGTTAATCGGTGTTTATGTACGTCGGTGAAGGACAATTTGTTAACCAATTGCAATAAAAACAACCCGACCCAAGATTCATTCATTTGAATAAATATGCAGTACCCGCTAATACAATGGATTAGAACCAACACTGCCTGTCAACATAATTATGAACCTTTAGGTCATACATGAATCCCATGACTTTTACAAGCCGATCGCCTGTCTGATTATTAAGATATCTACTATGATTGGAATTAAGAATTTCAGAATTTGTTTCCTAACAGTTTTTATAGCACTGCAGTCTATTGGGAAAAATGAGCATGTTAAAACCGGTCACTCAAAGATTTTTACTTTTTTGAGGCACTTCATGATTTTGAAGCACAATATTTTTAGAGCTTCAATATTACACCATATCACAGCCACTGATAACACGTAGGGTCATGCATTTTAGATTTAACATTGTTAAATTATGCCTTTAACAATACAGTCATTAGTATCTAATGTACTTTATTATTTATTTTGGGGGCTTTTCGGCTGACAGCTGATTTTTCAAGGATACATTGGAATCTCTCCTCCTGTCCTCCCGTATATACTAAAGATCTTCTTTCACTCAATTTTCTCTCTTCCAGTCCTGTGGTTGCATTAATCTATTCTTTGATCTAGTTTTTCATCATGTGTAATCAAATTTAATCAAGGTTCTATACTTAATGTTGGATAGTTTCTGCATTCTATAAATGTATTATTATTATTATTATTATAAAAACACACATACCAACACACAAACATCCACTCCCACACTCCCACACTTACATGCGCCCATTCAAAAACATATAAACACATACACATACCCACGCACACACCCGTCTCTTATTCCCCTTGAGAACTTAGTTTGGCGTGGACAACAGCAGTGGTATTACTATCAAATCATCTCCCCACCCCAACTCATTTTTGGAGATGGTATTTTAAATCTCCCCCCCCCCCCCCCCCAACTAGTCATGACTTATATTTCTCATCGTTGTTAACCTCTACTGCTACATATTCAGCGACTGTCAACAATTTGTGCTGGTGGCGACCATGTGTGCTGTCAGGTTTTGCAAAAATTGGCGCGGTCAACGATTTGTACCGCAACAGACATCTCATATCGAAAAGCATTTCTATGGGATGTCCATGAACTTAAGACTCAAGATGGTTTTGAGAAACTGGCCCGTTGTACAATATTTTGCAACTCACAGTGACTGATAAAAGGCTAACATCTGTCAAATTCATGACTCTGACCAATACTAAAAAAGTATTAATCATACAATTATGAAAACAAAATGCAAATGATATGAAACACAGATTTTAGCTCCTTGTTGTTTAAAACTCAGCCATTTTTGTTCCTTCTTCTAATGTACATATATTATGGTATTCCAAATCATATGTTATCTAATATTACAGAACCAACTTACAAAATATTGAATTTAGCCCTGAATAGCAATTTGTTTTGCCTCACAAATCTTTGTACAGACATTTAGCTTTGTTTTTCAACTCCACTCATTTTGCAAATAAAAGCTAGAAAGGGATACAGGTAGGCACACTGGCAGAAAAGCAAATTAATTCTCCATAAGCTGTAAAACAGTTATCAGGGGAGTGTTTCACAAAGATCCTAAGTTGAACTTATCTCTAAGTTGGACTTAACAATTATGGAAAGCCTTTAGCATCTATGA
>JARBES010053170.1:5000-10962 GCA_030265145.1 Strongylocentrotus pallidus | reverse complement strand
TACTACTACTACTACTACTACTACTACTACTACTACTACTACTACTACAACTACTACTACTACTACTGCTACTACTACTACTACTACTACTACTACTACTACTACTACTACTACTGCTACTCCTACTACTACTACTACTAAAACTACTACTACTACTACTTCTACTACTACTGCTACGACTACTACTACTAATACTACTACTACTACTACTACTGCTACTACTACTACTACTGCTACTACTACTACTACTACTACTACTACTTCTACTACTACTACTACTACTACTACTACTACTATACTACTACTACTACTACTTCTACTGCTACTACTACTACTACTACTACTACTTCTACTACCACTAGTACTAATATTTCTACTTCTACTACTACTACTACCACTTCTACTACTACTAATAATTCTACTACCACTACTTCTTATATTTCTACTTCTACTACTACTACTACTACTACTACCACTTCTACTACCACTACTACTTATATTTCTACTTCTACTACTACTACTACTACTACCACTTCTACTACCACTACTACTTTTACTACTACTACTAAATCTACTACTACTACTACTAATATTTCTACTTCTACTACTACTACTTCTACCACTTCTACGACCACTACTACTACTACTACTACTACTTCTACTACTACTACTACTACTACTACTATTACTATTACTACTTAAAGCCTCCTCATGCTCCTCGTCGAATTACTTACACGAGATGGTCGAGTGTTTCTCTCTTGTTGCCGACTGTTGCCTGATGGCTCTCATCATGATTTAAGTGGTATACAACAAATAAGATATTGGCAACAAGGCAGGCCCCTGCAGAAGCCACTAGGAAGTAGACGCCGCAGTTTCTCTTTAAATGTTTGCTTCTCATCTTGACGGTTTTTTCGCCCAGCTATTCGTCTTCTATTCTGACTTGCTAGTATCTGTTAAAGTCAATTTGGCTTGAAAGACAATCAGTTGGACCGTTGGTGGAAATAGCAGTTACTTAGACATTGTCAGATGAATGTCATTTGAAAAAAAACGTTCAGTCGATAGAAAAAACACAAATGTTAGCATCTCAGCTTTCTCATCCACGTTTCTCAGTTCTGACTAGCTAGTAACTGGTATATTTAAAGTTAATATGAAAGTGGGGGTAGATGATATTGTGGTTGATACTGCTTGGATTTATTTTGCTTTTGTTTTAATTTACTGATGGAACGTAAACACGGTAGACGAAGTTAGCCAAATCTAAAATCACATTAACACCAACTTCAAATATCAATATGGATCATGTAGATAGACTTGGTCGATCAGCTCCTTTTGTCGTCCAGCTTCATAAATTCCAACTGTAGCTTAGTATCATGAAGTTGGTCTTAGTAAAGTGTTAAGACTGGTTAAACTAGTTTTATGTTTTAAGTCAGATTAATTTCAGTAAGACGATGTAACAGATTTTAGACCATTCTTACACAGTTTCCGGCTTCGTTTATCCTGTTTATCCGGTGACTGACTGGTAAGGCTTAGGCTGAGGTGACGTAGATTGTCGGTCATCGGGTGAAGCTAACATTTAAATATCTTTACTCGGAGGATTCTAAGACGAAGATATACCACAAAATACCGTATAGCGAGTAAACGTATCGCCCTCTTCTTGTTCGCCTTCCGCTTTATATCCTGGTTAGCTGGATACTGGTTCAGCCAAAAAGACGTGACGATCTAAAACGTTGCAAAGCGGATGTTACCTCCTGCTAATGTCTCCTTGCCTATCACTGTGATTTAAAGAAGAAAAGGCAAGAAATTGTAAATTTGTGCTTCAATTTTTTTTTTTGTACGGGTATGTTTTCGTTGTTTTTGAGACAATATGATCATTAAACGTGAAATGTCGTCAGATTTTTTTTCCTTTACGAGAGGGAACAGAAAACACGTTTAAAAGTTGATATGTCTGAGGTGAAATAAGGAAAGAGAAGACAGTCAGGGAATACAACGATATGAGAGAGAGAGAGGGAGAGAGAGAGAGAGAGGGGGGTAGAGGGATAACGAGAAAAGGACCAAGTGGGAATATAGTCTTGAAGAGAAAGAAAGCTGAGCAAAAGAGAAAAAAAAGGGGAGAGGGGGTGGGGGAGAGGTAAACTGAGAGAGAGAGAGAGAGAGAGAGAGAGAGAGAGAGAGAGAGAGAAAGAGGGAGAGAAAGAGGGAGATAGAACCGTAAAAAAAGGGGGGGGGGTGGTACAGTACGTTATACAAAAAACGAGATGGTACGTAATCGACGTACTACACACGCGTGTGAAACTTTGTGGTAAAACCTCCCTGCTCCCGGCAGCTGTGGAGTTTCACAGCTGTTATATTTCCACCATGAGTAAACTAGCAGTACTCCTATATGTACTGCTCGACTGGTGAATTAGACTAGTGAATTGTATACAAGATTTAGTCATCAAATAAAATATGTTGGAAAATGAGGTTACAACGTGAATATGACTGGTGGACAAACTTTAAGCCATATTAAGCACACACCTCATCATGACTCATGAGTGGCACAATAAGGATTACATACAAGAATAGGTTCGAAATCTTGTCTTGCCCCATTCGAATCACGAGGACTGTAGGTATAGACCAGTTTTGGAAACGCCCCCCCCCCCCTCAAAATATGAAATGGAAGCTCTTATTACCAATCATATGAAAGAATATGTTTTGACTAATATATACGTGATTATACAAATTTTGCCGGGAAACAACCTACTAATTGATATATTTGGTGAATTATTATATCTATCCGGACCGGATAATTTAACTATTTTTTTAACTGCTGCACATACACTTTGAGTACTTTAATACCTAATCCTGGTTGAATTTTCATAGTTCCACAATCAACAATTTTGTTTTACCTGTGAGACTTTCGCCTACTCGTTGCTGCAGGGTAAAGCAACCTTTTTGATCGTGAAACTATGAAAATTCAATCTATGGAATTACTACCAATCAGATGAACCTCTTGAAGGACCTTATCCTAGTGCATTTATATACCGCCCGCGCATGGTATTATTATTCCCACTGAATCAGAAACATTACTTGAACGTGCGTCAAATCAAGAAGTTACCAGCATCTTGGTCAAATAAAAGCCTCGATCTCAATCTTTTCGAACTAGAATCACTTCACAATCACTAATGACTTTAACTTCTTTCTTATACGTCACTATCTTAAATGTCACCACCCGTGTTCGCAATTCCGATGATTTGTATAGACATGGCCTCATTATAATCTCATCATTATTGGCACATGTTCTAACCACAGCAAACGACATTGAGCTTGGTTTTGTCATGACCATTCTGTTTTGTGAGCTATACGCTAGCCTAACAATGCCCACTCTCCTACTCTACCATAGTTTTTTAATTTAATTTAAAACAAATTATTTGAGGTTGATTTTTGGCTATGATCTTGCACTCCCTAAAAGTCTGTTCTCAACCACTTTTGTTATGCTCGCGCATTTAAAGATAAAGTTGAGTTCTGGTCAGGCGATTGTATTGTGAAAGAAACAGTGTGGAATCGATCAAAAAAGGTTGATCACCTAGCATATAAGCATGGGTGTGAACAGCAATATTATGGAATCATCAAAATGAAAAGAAATTTGGCCAAGTCTTGGTAAAGTTACAAGCACTGCACACAGAAAGATGTACATGGGATTTTTATGCTGTTACATGCCATATTTAGAATATTAAGGCATTTGAAGAGCCATGCTTTTCAGGGACCATATTTTATCTGATGTTCTTCCACATTTGCATAATAACAATGATAACGTTCCCATAACTCAACTTTCTCTTTAAGGCGTCATTCCGACTTTATAACCAACAGTGACCAACGCTATTCAATCCTATGATTTAGGGAATGAGGAGTGCATATGCAAGTAATTCAAAGCAATGTTCAGTTTATTTATTTGGCATTTATTTATGTTGGAAATACCGCTTACATGCATCATGCGTCAAAGACCACGGTAGGCGCTGGCGCACTGCTATGTCAGGCAAATGACGCTTTATGTGCAATGGACATTACAATATCCCCTTTATGTGTTGAGTGGACTGTCACTACCTCAAGCTGTATTCTTTCACGGATACCTCCCCAATTAGTCATTTCTGATGTAATTACACCATTCTGTGCGTCACCAATTAACACATCACAAAGATTGAGTTTAATTTCTTATTTGGGGGCCCATTTCCAGTACATTATATAATGTATATTCCTTGTTTGTGAATCTACTGTGTATGAATCATTGTCTAAGAACATGTGTGTAGCGCAGATGTTGATGTTTTCCAGGTAAAAAGGTGTGATTCCCGTAGATGTGATATTTTTCATGCTGAGATAAACTCTGCATGGGAGCTGCATAGGGGCTCGCTTATACATGTATAAAGAGGTGGAGAAATAGAGTTAGGCATTAGAGAATAAAGAGAGAGCCTGGGAGAGGGAGAGAGAGAGAAACAAAAGGGGAAGAGAGAGTGGGAGAGAGAGAGAGACAGAGAGATACCGAGAGAGAGAGAGAGAGAGAGACAGACAGAGAGACAGACAGACAGACAGAGACAGAGAGACAGAGAGACAGAAAGGGAGGGAGAGGGAGAGGGGGTTGGGCATGGGAAAGTATGAAGGTAGACGGATTCAATTTACTTATAATGGAATTTTATTCTCCATTTACATAGCACTTTCAAAACTCAGAGTTAGATATGATTTAAAACAAACTGAGGGTAATTTAAATATTTGTAGAGATAGCCCTTTCTCCCCATCACAACACCCTATCAACACATCAACCTAAGTATCAATACAAAGATTTTCCCGCTCTATTGTTAATTTTCTCTCGTAACATCCGGTATTCTATTAAAAATAAAAGTGGAAAGTGGAAACAAAAATCGAACAATGTTATTTTTCTAAACCCCACTGTGGGATTCATATATTTTCCCTGACTTTTTGTGATATGTTATGACCTAAACAAAAATATCGTAGCGTTTATGTCCCCCGTGTTCTTCCGCTTGGGGAAATGAAGAGAAGAGTGTCTGTTAGGGTGGAGGTGGCAGAAAACAACGATTCGATAATGCAATATCTGAACAATTTCGTTTATAAGAAAAGAAATGGGAAACAAGGATGTAAATGTTACAGAAACTTTCATCGGTTGGGTATAGTCATATAATGTAATGTTTAAAGCTTTTACCGACCTTGAATTTATATATATAAATGCTATGCTCAATAGAATCTAGTAACTCCATGATAAAATAATGCCACGCTTTAAATGAACCCTTTTTCAAGGAGGTCATATGGGCAGGTCACACAGGACGGTGAAGGCCGTGTTGATTGCTGTAGATATTATACATAAGCTTGAGGTCTGGTAATGACAGAAAATAATTTTTCACAGAATCTAACAAAACTATTACACTGAATGTTCGAGATTACAAATAAATGACATGTGCCAAACGATTTTGGTAGAAAATGTATAGGAGCTGAGAAATGAGCATAGAAAGATAAGGAAATCAAGAAAAAATAAAGTAGGCCCGACACCTGTTGCTTTTTTTAAATATAGTACAAGTTAGTTCAAGTTTAGTTTATTTCAACATGTGGTTAAAACAAAATTATGCTTAAGCCCTATGTGCAAATGAGAGTTGTGGTTTTTATTTAAGATGATTCACAGAAAGTTTTTGTGAGGTTGCTTTTATTTAACTGGTTCAAACATTCAATCTACCGCAGGATAATCAATACAGAATGAATTATAGCCATAATAATATTATCTCTCGACATTCGATGGCCATGCCAGAGCTCAAGATTGGCTTTAATGATTTAAAACAAAAGGCATAAGAGCTGCCCATGTTTTAAACGTGTTGTAAATACAATCAACCCTGAGCCTGCATACAGACATATGAAATATACCATACCTGATATTTTTATTAGGTTGGATCAGCAAACAATAACAACATTGGTTATAGTTCTTTGTTCT
>JARBES010053170.1:0-2500 GCA_030265145.1 Strongylocentrotus pallidus | reverse complement strand
TAAGAAAGAGAGAGAGAGAGAAGAAAAAATACTGCGTGTAAAGTAATAACGTAACCGTTGTTACCTTTGTTCTTCCTCCTTCTAAAACATTAGTTGATGTAATTTTGCTCTTTCTAATATCAGAGATGATTTGTACATCAACGAATTAGCATTTAACAGAGATATGTTAAAGCTCAGTTTTCCAGTAATGTCTGAATCTTTCGCAAATTAGATCCATTCTACCCAGATGTTTTCAGTTTATCATAAAACTAATGGCTGCTTAGTTTGACCGGCTGCACCATTTCTATCAACTTCAATCTTTTCTGATTTGTGCTGGTACCGCTTTACCATTATAAAGCTGAGTTCTGGTCATGCGATTGCATTTTGAAAGAAACGGTGTGGAATCAATCAGAAAAGGTTGATCATGTACTGCAAGGTCTTTGAATCATCAAAATGATAAAATATTTGGCCCAGTCTTGGTAAAAGTAACAGGCACTGTACACAGAAAGATGTATATGGGACTACGCAAACATGTGGCATGAAAATGAGGTCCTCATGTTTCATGTCATATTTAGAATATGAAGGTATTTGAAGAGCCATGCTTTTCAGGGACCATTTTTTCTCTGATGTTCTTCCACATTGTCATAATAACAATGAAAACGCTCACAAGTTATTTTTCACTTCCCCCTAGAACTCAACTTTCTCTTTAATCTTGTAAGACTTCGACGTCCAGCATGAGTTGGTGAAATAATTTCCACATAAATCTGTAGTGTGTTAAAAAAAAGGGCAACAATTAAAGTGAGAAATGTGCTTTGGTAAAGTGTTTTCAAACATGTTTAGGGGTTTTGACAGGTATAATGCTTTCGATGCAAATAATGTTAATGTTCGCTTCATCGTGTCCCACGATCAGAGGATAAGCCACAAGGGGGTGAAGAGGGGTACGTGCCCCTGAAAGATCTCGAATGGTGAAGGACAAATAATGAAAAAGATGGAAAAGAATAATGCAAGAAATAGAAGATGCAAAGGAAGATAAAAGAAAGGACAACACAAAGGAATCAATTCAATACCACACTTAATTTGTTTATCTTGTTTTAATATGTTCTTTATATAAATAAGTGGTTTTCATTATCTTGATTCCATTTCCCTACGACTTCAAACAAAATTAATATTATTATGCAGAAATTCTCATTAAAAACACGTGTCCTGAATCTCCTCCCCCATACGCTTAAAGCGATTGAAAATTCCATAAACGATTATGAAACCTTTTACACTAATACTTACGTCTGCCCCTTCTAACATCAGGCATTATCATATATAATCGTCTCCTTAAGCTAGCTTGAATATTTACATACCTAATCGATTACCACGCTCTGCACCTGCTGCTAGCGGGATAGAGCGAATAAGGCTTGAATCAACAGAAAGAAATCAAAGAATACACGAAAGTTTGTTTACTCGTACTGATTTTTCTCTGACAGCAGCAACATTTAGTATTAAAGAACCAAGTTATTATTAAGTCCTAATTTGCTAAACACCTACATCCATCAGTAGGGGTTCTAGATGGGGAGGGGTTAGGGGCTACAGCCCCCACCCGGCAAAGCCCCCCTCAAAATATTGATTATAAATGAAGTTAAACGAGGCACATGTAAAAAGTTAATTTAAGGATCCCAAGTCCCCCCTGTCCCCTTAGCCCCCCCCCCCCAAAAAAAAGGGGGGGGAGAATACTCTTCCTAAAATGTGCACGACACCCACCACAGTAACAACAAATGTATTAATTGACATATATACTCTGAAATAAAATATAAATCAAGTAGGTCGGTAACATTATGATGCGGCAGCTCCGACGACCCCGGGTTACTTGCAACATTTCTAACGATCATGAAAAATTGTAATCAATTCTAGGTGTTATTATTTATACCACGTTTATATCTCTATACTTTTATTCGTTATATTTATTTTTACTCTGGCTTTTACTGCATGACGATATTCTCATTATCATACATCCATCGCTCTCTTCTCCATTATTCCCACTCTTTCATTTCCACTTCCACCCTCTCCTTGTTCATCCTTCCTTCTCTCTCTCTCTCTCTCTCTCTCTCTCTCTCTCTCATCATCCTTTGTTCCTCTCCCGCCCGGTCATTCTCACACCCTATATCTATTCTCTCTCTATCATTGTCCTTATATCTCACCATGCCAGAACAATTTAATTATTTTGTTAACATTCTCCACGACCTCCTTTTTCATTTCATCCTCCCTTTCATGAAATCTCTATTACAAAAAAAAATACTTTACTTGGTTCATGTTGCCATTTTCCAATGAGGGAAAGAAAATTGCTCGACCCCCTCCTATCTGACCTGGACATGAAGAGGACCGCTGAAACTGACACATCTCTTCCTTAAAGGGACTCGATAACATTGTTCAGATGAGAGAGTGGTTCTAAGGTAGTAACTTCAATGCTAGATGTACAATTAAAGATAATCTGAAAATTTGAGTGAAAACGGACCATTATTCATGGTACAAATTG
>JARBES010053044.1:0-10962 GCA_030265145.1 Strongylocentrotus pallidus | reverse complement strand
GGTTTTTTAAAACCTAAATTAAGACTTGAAGTGAATAATACCACCTATCAGAATACATGAACAGTGATTCACCACATTAAGTCGAATGCCAATGCTATTCAACTAAAATAGAATTTGTATTTGCATACTCGTCAACCCTACAAATGGAAGAAGTCTCGTATGCTTGATTGAGTCGACACCCGTGCCGTTTGGATTGACTACTTGCTTTTTTTGTCAAGTATGACAGGCAACTCACATGGACAACTTTCATGAACACGTATCCAGCGTTCGTCTCGCTGTGCGTTGACATTATGTTTTTGGCGCCCGTCGGTTTATGTAATCTGAACGTGTGCAAAATAGGAACATGTGCCGAGCAGAAAATGTTCTAGCTGGAATAATGTTGAACCACGTTCTCATCAAACAAGTCTGAGGGTTTGCCGATCATAACTTTAACTGGATGGGGCATACGTGACCTTACCAGCATTTTATATATTTTCGGGACGCGCTTTTTGATATTCATTTACGCATTAGCACATGTCAATATAACCTATGTATCCATATGCATCAGTTATGTCCTACCTAGCAACAAATTATGTATGCAATTTAAATTCTGACTGTTGAAATACATTTATGCGTAAAAGTTGAATAGAATATTTTGGCACTTCACGAAGACGTATGAATGATATTTGATTACGTTACTAAAACGATCCTTTTATTTTGGGGATTTACCAAAGGCAATTAATCGATGCAACTGTACACGAGTTCACTTGTACTTGCACTTGGTGATTTCTCGAGTGTAGTGAAAATTAAAGTTAAATTATATGCTTGTTATTTCCCATGCCATAGTTTCTACACCATAGTACAGCGATACAAATATATATAATTATACATCGATGTATACATGATGATTCTTATAATTATTACAAATATATTCCAAAGTCTGAGCACTTTAATAGCTATTTAGCATTAGGTGTCGAAAGACCTTTGGTTTTCTTCCTTCCAAATTCACTTCAAAGCAACTAGAATGATCCTCAAAGTACCTACAATAATGTTTGACTCGACTGAATTCACATCACAACATTACAAGATGTTGTACAGTGTCCAAGAAGAAAACAAAAGAAAGTAAAAAACAAACGATTACTGTGAACAAACTAAGAACTGTACTAAAATGAAATACCTAGCTTTTCATACAAATAGAAGTGCTTTCAAATGCTACGCTGATTACATTAATCTTTTGATCTAAGTAAACAGAGTAGTAGATATCACCCTCAAATAGCAGAGCATGTAAAAAGAGAGAAATGAAACAATACACAAAATATATATATTAGAAATTGGTAAATAATAGAATAGAACGAATAAAAAGAATCTTAATCACTATCTAATGTTTTTTATTTATATAAATGATTTGAAATTTGTACAGACAAAATTCTCAAATCTCTAAGACTTTTTTTTTTACCCTGTCATTTCTACAAAGCATGTAAAAAGAGAGAAATGAAACAATACACAAAATATATATATTAGAAATTGGTAAATAATAGAATAGAACGAATAAAAAGAATCTTAATCACTATCTAATGTTTTTTATTTATATAAATGATTTGAAATTTGTACAGACAAAATTCTCAAATCTCTAAGACTTTTTTTTTTACCCTGTCATTTCTACAAAGTGACTTTTTTTTTTAGATGAAAATTAATCAATTACTTTTTATTGTATTGACCACAACCACGAAATTAATTTATGCTACCGCGCGTTCGCAGATCACGAAGAACCTGAACTGTCTTTAACCAAAAGGGACGCGTTGCGATGAATACTTTTTGACCTAGGTTCCAAAGAAAAAATAAATGATCAATGATTGAATGAAGATGAAATGTGCAAGATCTTGAAGTTCAGAAACGAAATTAAATAAAAAATGAGAAGTGTTGACTGTTGTCCAAAATCCATGTATTTAACGTATAGTTCAACATTGAAACAACTATGTACAACAAGATCACAACGACTTTCGAAAAATCAACACGAGGAAATTTCAGTGGCCCTGAATATCACATGTTGAAATGTGCGAATATAACAATTACGTCTTAAATCTGCACGTAACTTCTATGGGATATACAATTAAAATTGACCTTGAGGTAACTTGTTGAAAGTCTTTGCGACCATTTTATATATTGTGTTTTTCCTTTTATATAATATACATGTAAGTGTGAGGCTGTTCTGCATATGTATGGTTAAGATGTCCATCGTCTGAGCGGTCTTCTCCGGCATCAGTCCTCACAATCCTGGTGCCGTATTGTATTGATGCTGGTGTTGAAGGTAAAGGTCGAAGTTCAACTGACGGGTAATCATATGCATGGTCTAGTTGTCCTCCGTCTGAGCGGCCTTCTTCGGCAGCAGTCGTCTCATTTCTAGTGTCGTTTTGACTTGATGCTGGTCTAAGATACAAACAGAAATTACCCATGTAGCTTATACTCGAACATGAGCTATAGAAACGCCAAAATCAGATGTGGATGCAGATTAATTTTACCAGATTATAACCATACCATACTAAGCACGTAAACAGCCCTGCGTTTTTAGAATGTGGAATCATTTCAAAACTCTCGACATATTTTCAAAAACAATAATGTTCAAAAGATTAGCATTCCTTGCTTCAAGCAGGGCTTCTGCAGTGTAATATCGATGTGTCCATATATACATGTATAATAGAACTGTAAGTATTATTTTGTATACAATTCTACGGTATATACAGGATTGCCCTTAAAAAACGGACGAGCAAACTTCCAATAATGCAGGGCGAATTTAATTGGTATCAGTATCAATGGGCGATCTGTTTAGAAGAAAAAAGGTTATCAAATTTATCAATACTGGAGAAGTATTTTTTTTGTGGAAGCATTTCTGTCAAATATTTCTATGAATACATCCACCTATACAGCGCTCCTTGCAGAAAATAACGTATCGTTTAGTAGTTTCAGAAATTATATTCTGCCTGAGCTTTAGTCAAGCTGTATTCAAACGTCAGATTGAACACTAACATTACATTCGACACACATCTTTTTCCTTTTTAGTTTTTTTTTCCATGACTTGTTAAACACAGATATGAAATTATACGAATTGTTTAACAAATATTTTCATTGATTCTGGACAAATTTCAATTCCTACCTTGCGTTATGGATTGCTGCCTAAACGGGAACCTCTTTATCAAGTTATTGTAAATATGCTATTCCGTTTTAATTGGGCCACCCTGTATATGGGGAAATTTAAGGTATTTTTCCTTTTTGTGTCCCATAAGTTACCGAGGCTTGGGGAGTTAAGTAACAAACATAAATCAACATATTAATGTATATTTCATATTTTGTTCCGATCCAATTGTTAATATGCGCGGCTACCAACTTCTTATGTATAAAAAACCTGGCATTTATAAATGTTGTGATGAATGTTTTGACATGTATGCATTTCGAATACCCTGGCCTTGAATCCTGACTGGAAAAGGGATTGATATATTGTATCTACTGTCATGTTTGGATAGCAGAATGAGAAGTGAATTTTGTAGTGTTGAAACTACAGCGCGCATCATACGATACCCTCAAACGCACAGGCATCGTATCATCATATCAATTATATACGATTAAAAGCACTAAAAAGAGACATATTCCTAGGTATGGATGCACATTCATGAAGGAGGGGGGGGGGCTGTATGTGAGTAACATCCAGGTATTAGTGTTATCGGTATAGTAAATCCCCCTTTGAACTAAATATTGGAACGAACAATATCATGGGTAAACTCGCATTTGTACCTACCCCCTCCCCTAGCTTTTCGTGTGGGACTTCGAACAATGGGTGTTGTGTGAAATACCGGGATTGGTCCGCGATAGGTCATATCTGAGGAAGGGATTTAAGCAAGGTGTCGATTCTCCTTTTAAATTTAGCCCAGTAGTATCAACTTTGCCATAAATCCACGTAGCTTATAAGGTATATAAGCTATGAACTTGACAGATATGGATTGTGTTCGTAGACAACAATAACAACAACAACATATTATGAACAAAAAATATACCTCTTTATTCTTTTCACGTAGCACAGGAGGAAAAAAATGACCTGGATAAGCAGAAGTACAACAGCCGCCATTACGATGTAGATGGTGTCTATAAAAGCAGTAAAAAGTGAATAATGTGTAACCAACAAAAAGACAAGATCCTAATCGGCGACGGCTAATAAAACAATAATAAAACAAATCAAAACCAGAAATGCAGTCTCTCGAAAACATAGGCGTTTAGATCTATCGTTATAGGAGTACTGATCGTGCTCAATGAAAACTATACTCCAATACGCCTAATATATCCCCATTTTAACATAAAGTAGATGCACAGACAGATTTAATACCCGAATTACATTCATTTCAATGCCCCCTCCTTCTAAGGCAAAAACTTTGAAACGTTAAAATAGACAGGCATATCACTTACAGTTAATTGGTGCTTTAGGTTCAGTTGTTGTAACAGGTCTCGTAGTGAAAGCCGATGATTGTGCCAAGAGATTTGTTGTTTCTGGGAGATGGGTATCAGTATCTGGAGCTATAGACATGCATGAAAATAAATATGAATTCTGACAACGGTTCTAGTACAATAACGGAAAAATTATCCCTAGAACAATTACCCCCTGGGAACTCCCTACCTAGGTCAATCACCCCCTTAGGCCAATAACCCCCTTGGATAATTACCCCCTTAAATAGATTACCCCCTAGGTAGAAAGTATTTTGATGTGTTTAAAAGTGTGGTAGAATATTATCGTTTTGATTACTTAGGTGTTTTTATAGCGATATCACAAAGAAAATTCTCTTAAATCCTGACAAAGGGGTACTTGTGAAAGTAACTGATTTTTGGAAGAAAATGTTATAAATTATGATTACTAAGTACACCAGATTGTGCACTGTATATTCAACCTGCCATAAGATTCTTACATTATAAATTCATATAATGTTAAGAATTAAGATACAATTATAGATTGAACAAACCACTAGAAATCGGTTATATTTATATTTAATTTGCAGGGTGTTAAATATTTATATAGCTGTACTGGAACTGGAACTAAGGGACAGGACGGAACTATTGGTCCAGTTCTATTTAGCGACAGGGGCAGACGTCAGACAGACAAGTCTTCGCGAGGACATTCCAGAAGCAACAGATACCCAAAATTAATACCTAAGGATCTACATTAATCAATGAATCGTATTAATCTTCCGTTTAAGTCTTATATATTTGTATTCTTTTATTCATTCTTTTGTAACCCTTGTTTTAATAGAATAGTTTACAATATTTAAAGTTTATTCCACCTAATTATTCGTACGAATTAGTTTTCTGTTTGCAAGGTTACTAGAGTCTTAGTGGAAGTTATAACAATGCAATATCAACTTATTCAACCCGCTTGATTCCCACATTGTGACACACTGCATGAAAATTATTTGATACCATATAATGGTCGAGTAGGCACGATTTCATAATCTCTATTGTTGTTGCTTTGTAGGGATTACAATAAAACATGGCAATGTAACAGAATTGACTTTACCACGGTAATAATAATAAGGTAATGATACCAAAAAAGCACTCACCGGTTTGGCAGTTGACCCCAGTCCATCCAGCTGCACAGGTACATACATATGACGCTATTCTGTCATCGCAGGTGCCTCCATTTTGACAGGGGTTGGACCCACATTCGTTTATATCTGAATGTTATAACAAGACGTACGTGCAGTAGTGTGATGAATTTCAGTCAACTGGACCGTGGATTATATACAACGACATACGGATAGGAACGCAGCAAGAACAAAATCATCTCATGTAGTGAAGATATCGCTACTGTTCTTCTCATAGTTTCATATTGCAATAGAGTATATTCTCAAATAGCCTTCAGAAAAATATGTTAAAGATTGCAAAATCAGTCGAGTATTCTTTTGGCTATATTGCATTAAAAAAAATGACGTTAAGACCGATCATTTATAGATTATTTTGTGTGGCCTGAAATCATCAGATTACCAATATGATACAACTACCCACGATATCATGAAATTCTTTCTTTCTATTTTAGCTTAGATGAAACAATATTAGGTCTATCATAGAATTATAAATTCCACCTACCAAATTGACAGATCATCCCATTAAAGCCTTTTACACATCCACACGTGTACTGGTTGATTCCGTCAATGCAATTTCCTCCGTTAAGACAAAGACTGCTACTACATTCATTGATATCTTAAAAGGAAAATAAAGTCATATAGGTTGGAATATATAAGTATTATTTTGTGTGATTGACGGTCTAAAACACTTCAAATCACGCCTCAAAACTTACCCATTTCAGCAAATGTACAAAAATGACTTAATTGTAGGAACTTGCGCCGTTGAAAATTCATTAAACAGTTATATGGTGCCATATAAATGCTGTAAATCATCATCATCATCACCTCCTATGGATAACTAAGAAAAAGAATAACAAAAGTACTTTACAAGGCATATCGTTTCGAAATATAATATGAATAGCTTAACACAAGTGCCACTGTCCCGTGGTGAAATTAATCAACTCCTTCAAATGCATTTATTCCCTATCATGCTAATTTTCTTATCAATTATACTTCAAATTGTGATACTTACTTGTTTCACATTCTGTTCCAGTATATCCTGGGTTACATCTGCACTCGTATCCATTCACCTGTTCGATGCACGTACCTTCGTTCAGACATGGGTTGCTCAGGCATTCGCTACGATCTAGTGAAATGACATACAGTTGAAGGGGAAACATAAACGTACTTGCCACGAGTAAATTTACCACTAAGCTTCGTTTTCATAGTTTTTATAAATTGTTTGTAACAAGGTCAATACTAATTTGTATATGTGTAAGTCAGAGCAACACTCAATACCATTTCAGTTTGATATTATTTGCACAAAATCACCAGTAATTCAATATGAAAATACAGTCCTTAGTAATGACAGTGATTTCAGGAATGGTTCAGCCGATGTATTTTAGCAAAGAACTATTTCATGGGCCCTGGTCAGAGTTTAGGAGGGAGTGGCAGAAATGACAAAACGTTTCATTTTCCAAACTGAACATGTATCATGGACAAAAGTATTTCTTTAGGTGAAAACATCCCGTTTACGGATTTAAATTTGCAATATATCTTTATAGAAGTAATATTGGGTGCTCATATCTTGAGTTTAGTAAAACTTTCAGGAAGCCCTAAATTACAGAGCAAACATGACTATTGGTGATTGGTACTAAACATTACCTTGTACGAGGTCACATTTCGACATAGCAGTTGTATCGGCACATCAAATTGATCTTCATGCTTCATATATAATGTGGTTTATTGCGTTACGTACCTAATTCACGATTGGTGCCGCTCCACCATTTATACACGCTGTGCTGGCACACTCATTTACATTATATTATAAATTGAGGATGATGCGAAGAACGTAGGGTGAATTGTCTGTACATGCTTACTGAACCGAGCTTGTGGAAGATAAGCCTTGTGCTAAACAAGTTATCCAATAAAGTCTACACTACTCTACTACTCTGCTGCTGCTGCTACTACTACTACTACTACTACTACTACTACTACTACCACTACAACTGTATTAGACTTATCAGCCAATACAAATGCTATGACTGATTTTCTTTCTGTAGAGCTTCTTACTGTATGTGCAATTCAATAACTTTGTAATCCATTCTTGGTGCAAGGAATATTCACCAATTACAGCATGAAGTATTTCTTTAAGTAAAAAAAAAATGTAGTTTGAACACATGTCTTTTACCCTCTATAACGTATGAATTGAAAGGAATTGAAGTCAGTTGGTAACTGTAGTATATTCGTTTAAAAGAAGCTACTTGTTTTGCTACAAGTAAGACTCCATTGCAATTTAACAGAATTGACTTGCCACGGCAATACCACAGAAGCACTTACCTGTTTGGCAGTTGACCCCAATATATCCAGCTACGCAGTTACACACGTATGACGCTATTCTGTCATCGCAGGTGCCTCCATTCTGACAGGGGTTGGAACCACATTCGTTTATATCTGAATGTAATCAAAAGACGTACGGGCATGTGGTATGATTACTTCTAGTTATTGAAGTATATATAACGACATACGAATATTTACGCAGCAAGAAAAAATCATCTCATGTAGTCAAAATAACGCTACTGTTCTTCTCATAGTCAGTCGAGTATTCTATTGGATATTGCATTGAAAGAAATGATTTTAAGAACGATTCATTTATAGATTAATTTTAATGGCTTAAAATCATTGGATTACCAATATGATATTTCAATCCACGTTATCATGAAATTCTTTCTTTCTATTTTTTGGTGTAGATGAAAAAATGATAGACCTATTATAGAAATAACATTTCACCTACCAAATTGACAGATTATCCCATTAAAGCCTTCTACACATTCACACGTGTACTGGTTGATTCCATCAATGCACTCTCCTCCGTTAAGACAAGGACCGCTACTACATTCATTGATATCTTAAAAGAAAAAGAAAGTCACAAAAGTTAGTATTATAAAGTCTTGTTTTCGTGAGATCCGACATATATATTGCGCCATACAAATGCTGTAACACATCATCTTACCTTTCTATGGATACCTAAGAATAAGAATAACAAAAGGACTTTACTAGGCATTGTATCGGAATATAACATGAATAGCACAACACAAGTGCCACTGTCCCGTTAGGATATTAATCAACTCCTTCAAATTAATGTATTCCCTACCATGCTGAATATTTTATCAATTATACTTCAAATTGCGACACTTACTTGTTTCACATCGTGTTTCTGTATATCCTGGGTTACATCTGCACTCGTATCCATTCACCTGTTCGATGCACGTACCTTCGTTCAGACATGGGTTGCTCAGGCATTCGCTACGATCTAGTGAAATGACATACAGTTGAAGGGGAAACATAAACGTACTTGCCACGAGTAAATTTACCACTAAGCTTCGTTTTCATAGTTTTTATAAATTGTTTGTAACAAGGTCAATACTAATTTGTATATGTGTAAGTCAGAGCAACACTCAATACCATTTCAGTTTGATATTATTTGCACAAAATCACCAGTAATTCAATATGAAAATACAGTCCTTAGTAATGACAGTGATTTCAGGAATGGTTCAGCCGATGTATTTTAGCAAAGAACTATTTCATGGGCCCTGGTCAGAGTTTAGGAGGGAGTGGCAGAAATGACAAAACGTTTCATTTTCCAAACTGAACATGTATCATGGACAAAAGTATTTCTTTAGGTGAAAACATCCCGTTTACGGATTTAAATTTGCAATATATCTTTATAGAAGTAATATTGGGTGCTCATATCTTGAGTTTAGTAAAACTTTCAGGAAGCCCTAAATTACAGAGCAAACATGACTATTGGTGATTGGTACTAAACATTACCTTGTACGAGGTCACATTTCGACATAGCAGTTGTATCGGCACATCAAATTGATCTTCATGCTTCATATATAATGTGGTTTATTGCGTTACGTACCTAATTCACGATTGGTGCCGCTCCACCATTTATACACGCTGTGCTGGCACACTCATTTACATTATATTATAAATTGAGGATGATGCGAAGAACGTAGGGTGAATAGTCTGTACATGCTTTATAGTGAACCGAGCTTGTGGAAGATAAGCCTTGTGCTAAACAAGTTATCCAATAAAGTCTACACTACTCTACTACTACTACTACTACTACTACTACTACTACTACTACTATTACTACTAATACTACTACCACTACTACTACAACTGTATTAGGCCTATCAGCTAATACACATGCTATGACTGATTTTCTTTCTGTAGAGCTTCTTACTGTATTTGCAATTCAATAACTTTGTAATCCATTCTTAGTGCAAGGAATATTCACCAATTACAGCATGAAGTATCTATTTAAGTAAAAAAACTTGTAATTTGAACACATATCTGTTATCCTCTATAACGTTTGAATTGAAAGGAATTGAAGTCAGTTGGTAGCTGAAGTATATTTGTTTAAAAGAAGCTACCTGTTTTGCTACAAGTTAGACTCCATTGCAATGTAACAGAATTGACTTGCCACTGCAATACTACAGAAGCACTTACCGGTTTGGCAGTTGACCCCAATATATCCAGCTACGCAGTAACACACGTATGATGCTATTCTGTCATCGCAGGTGCCTCCATTCTGACAGGGGCTGGAACCACATTCGTTTATATCTGAATGTAACCAAAAGACGTACGGGCATGTGGTATGATTACTTCTAGTTATTGAAGTATAATATAACGACATACGGATATTTACGCAGCAAGAAATAATCATCTCATGTAGTGAAGATATCGCTACTGTTCTTCCCATAGTCGGTCGAGTATTCTATTGGATATTGCATTGACAGAAATGACGTAAAGATTTGTTTAAGTGACCCCTAAAAAAAGGTAGGGGTTTCTAATCTAATCCCCCCCCCCCAACCCAGGCTTAATAGTATGTTCTGAGGGAGTGCATTTGGTGGAGGCTGGCGTAGGAGGGAGTTGCATTGGCAATTTTCTTGACGAACAAGTTGTATCGTATTGATGCAAGTGAGTCATCGGCCACCAAACATGACAGACATTGGTTTAATACCAAGTTCCTCTAAGTAGTTACTTTGGCTGACTTGGTAGAAGGAAATTACTAGCACAGAATTCCAAAGTGAGGTTGCATTTCACAAGCTTCTGGAAGACTGCTTTCTTTCCTATTCCGAATATGCAGGAGTCGAATCGCAATCGGTGTAGCCATCCAGAACAATCAGTTGTGAGCACAGATCCCGTACCCAGGTCCACTTTCAACTGCTTACAGTTCTACACCTTTGAAGCCTTGGCTGTATTGTACGAGTGGAAGTATAGTTCCCTGCTATCTGTTCTAAGGATTTTGCGAAGTCCAGTTCCTTTCATCAGGGTACCGATTGCTTCCAGCAAAATCATGAAGGTCTGGAAGCAA
>JARBES010052509.1:0-10970 GCA_030265145.1 Strongylocentrotus pallidus | reverse complement strand
TCTTTTCCCTCTCTCAATTATATAGCTCTCTCCCGCCCCCCCCCCCCCCCTCCTCAACTATGCATGCCTGCCGCGGACACCCCTCCCCATAAACTATATACCCGCCAAAATCCCCACCCTCGTAATTTATGCCTATATAGCTCCAATATTGCAAAATAATTGTAATAAACTCATTATTCTTCACAATTATTTCCTTCTATGCGACTTCAAAAGTTACAATAAGCGTTTAGGGGATGTTTTAGTTTTAGGGATTTCCCGGGCAGTTTCCCCTAGTTTCCCCCCGCCCACCGCGTGTTCGTGGATTGTGAGAGCTGTTGAAGAAGGGCGCGTGTATAGTACGTGCCGAAAGAGGATTCGGAAAATTTTCGAGACGAATCGACACTGTTCGGGAAACTCTGTATCACTCCAGCGCGTTTGACTAGTCTTTTCATGCAAGCCCGATGCTGTGCCAAAGTGTATTCTCCAAGTAATTGAGAGAAATTTAATACTCATAACCTGTAATATTCCTCTTATAGTTTTGAAATTTATTTATTTAATTAATATGATACAAATGTGTACAAATAATTCTAAGAAAAGACCGTAACTGGCAGTATTATTGGATTAGTCTACCACACAGGTCTGAAAATTAAATTTATACATGACGTCAGTGCTAAAAATGACGCAATTCGGTAAACTCGTATGCACTCGGCCATTAATTCGTAACGTATTCACGATCCGAACTATATTGCACATACTCTATACTTGACTCTACACGAAATAACATCTAACTGTAAAAATAGGCAATCATGTTTTTCTGCACGTAATATTCAGCTTCGACAATACATTCGTCCCGTACGTTTTCAGCAAGTTTTCTATGATAAGAAATGGATGTGGAAGATTTATCAGCTTATTTGATCGACACTGGAAATTGTGAAAATAATTCAGCAAACTTCAACGACGTGGATTATGATTATGAACAATATGTTTCGGATGTCTCTCCAATTTGTGTGAGTATTGCCATTGGATCGACCGGCGATAGAGTTGTGCACAAAGTGGATTATGACGGTGGACCGATTTGTGAGTGTGGTATGAATGAATGTCTGCACGTTTACAGGTGTAGTAACACAAAAACTTTGAACTTGAACACCATCCCTCGTTCTCCTCTCTTTGACTCTAGCAAGATGAAATTTACTTGGCAAGCTTGGCATAGTTTTTCTCTAAATATGTCTGCGCTACATCAAATGGATCATGCTTTTCCACCTGACAACAACAAGGCCGCAGCTCAACTTCAAGTTCAAATTTGTCATTAAACTAATATTAAATGCTGTTATTACAATGACTGAAATATTCTAAAACAGTTGTCTCAAGTTTTTGAAGGAGAAACCATCATAATGGCTGATGTTTTAGGAGCCCGTATATCGCAAAGACAAAAGTTTGACAAGCAAAAGTGGTTCAATAAAAACGGACAACAGAACCCTCCTTGTACTCAACAAACACAAAGACGGAACCAACGCAGTTGGAGAGAACATACCCGTCCTTCTTTCATGCGTTTGGATAGCGCAGGAGAGAACTCGGCGAGCAGTTGCGAGGATCTGAACGGAGCTTTTTCACCGGAGATTTTACCATCGAACCACTGCCGGCCAAGATTCCAGGAGCAGGAACCCAGATCTTTCACTGAGAAAGGTGGTGGTCTACTAGACAAAGTGAAGTCAGCATTTGGGACGAGGAATCAATATTTGCCTCCTAGGAGAAACGGCACAAGACACCTAGCCCAGCACACTTCCTCCGATAACTCAGACGCTCGACTTGCGAGTTTAGATTCGGTGGCAGAAAAGTTCACCAACATGAGCATGCCAAAGCCAAAGATGAATCCTCAGGCCCAGCACTGGGGTAACCCAATGCCTAACTGGCAGCAGCATGCCAATGGAAGCCCTGCCCATTATGGCGCCCAAGGCCAATGGGGTAGAACTGCAAATGATCCAAATGATAGAAACCACGCTCCGATTTTTCATCCTTACCAGGGAATGAACCAACCGCCTTTGCTTTCATCGACGCAAAACTATCAAAGGAACTTTTACAGTCAGCAACCTTGGCAGCAGCATATGATGGGTGGAAATTGTCCACCCTATCCTCCTTTCGCCTGGGGATTCAATCAATTTGCTCCCCCTCCCCATTGGCAGGGGCAGCAACAGAGATCGCATCCTCCATTTCCAAACCAACAGTGGTTAGGTCCCCAGATGATGCAAGGGTATGGAAACCAGGGTCAGGTACCGGCGATGCCTCGTCAACAGAGGGCTCAGTCTCCAGCTAAGAGGCAGAAGTGGAATAATCAACATGGTAATCGGCAAAGAACTAGTCCTCAGTCTAAGTCCCGATGCCACGTTGATCAAAGCAAGTCTAGTTCTGTCCAAACTCCTGTCCTAGCTACCAGTGACATTGAATCATCTGTTGACCAGTCTGTAAATCTACAAGTACATGTAACAGAGGTAAAAAGTGATGGACTATCGTCAAAGGAGGAAACTACTTGTGATGCAAAGAAAGATGTAGAATATGAAGTTAGTGACAGTGCAATATATTCACCAGAGAACTTGGTAAAGACAGAACAAGACGAGGAACATATTGCAATTCAAAATGAAAACATAGAGCGTCAAACTTCATGTCTGACTGCAAAGAAAGAACAAGATTCAGAAGATACATGTATTACAATTCAAAATGAAAACATCGATCATCAAAAGCCTGAAGTTAGCAGAGTGCTTGATGCGAATAAAACAGAGAGTGAGGCTATAGAGCGACACTCCACAATTGATCTAATCCTTGCTGACTACGAGGTGCAGTCCAGTACTCCAGATAAAGTGACGGCTCTTTCATACAGCAGTGATTCTGAATACTCTGATGGGGATTCAGACAGTGCTGTAGAAACAAACGCAGACCTTTGGGAGAGCTTCACAGCGAGTGACGACCCTTACAACCCTCTACGTGGGTGGCGCTGTAGCGACGGTATCCAGGAAGTCCGTCCTGGTGTGAAGGCATCCATCCCAGACTTCCATGTCGACTCCGGAACGGATGAGGGCGACTGGTCAGAGACGGACAGCGATGACGACTACGATAGTGGTGATGATAGTCCCGTTGATGATGTTGACACAGGTCTTCATCGATCCTTCAAACTCTCCGATCCTCAACTCCAGGAACTCAAAGACAACCTCTCCTCAACTCCCAAAGCGAAATCAGACTCGGCTTCCGCTCATCATCCATCCGTGGCCTTTATCCTTGGCTCGACTTCTAGTTCATCCGAGGACGAAGATGGTGATTGGGACACTCTTGATGACCCCTCTAGCTTACAAGACGACCCTCTCTGGGACTCGTTCAACCGAGCTCGGGACCCGTACAGCCCCATGGAGGCCTGGAAATTCCGTGATTCAAATCTGTCTTCCCCCGTTGCCCCATCTAGTCCCAGCCAAACCACGCTTATGAGAAAAGATTCCGTTGAAGGACTAAGAACTTTGTTACTAACGCCAACAGATCGGAAAGAGACACTACCTCGATCTTGCGAGGAACTATCCCAGAGGGACAGTGATGGGGAGAACTTTGCTATTGCCACTGTGAGGGTCCATGAGGCTAGAGACGACTTTGGTCTTGGTCTTCGCACTCTTCGAAAACCTGTGGCCTGTGAAGGGGCTATGAAGCGTGTCTCCAGTGCCAGCTGCCTGAGGAGATTTCAGTTGACCTCTAAAGACAAGGCTACCAAAAAGGTAAATATAAAATATGCAAAATATCAAAGCATAATAATAATAGTGGGGTCTTGTATAGCACTCATGTCTGTCAGACTTGACACTTGTGGCACTCCACAATTATTTATTACCCAGGGCAGCATTTCATCAAACCGTCATCTCATTGAAACACGTCTTAATTTTGATACACACGTTTCAAAAAGATGTTGGCAAACTTGAACTTACTGTATGACGGTTTCATGAAGCGCTGCCATAACTTTTTGCATTGCTGTCATTTTGGCTCTATAGCAATTAAAAAAATAAACTCCTGCCATGTTTATGGGATCATTTTTTTGGTTTTGTTTTTGTTTTGTTTTGTTTTTAGTTTATTTTCAGCCTTTCACTTTAATATTCCTGGAACCTTTTTTCCAAGAACAAGAATTTCAAGGAGATTAGCAGGTTTAACCAGAACGTATTAGGGTGATCAGTTTTTCTTATTCACAATAGCAGGCAGCGCACACTGATATTTCCGTCAGTGTGCAACTTTTTGTAATAATCCTGTATCTGAAAGGGATAGACAAGTTAAAGAAATTGCCTTTAAATTTAAGAATAGTGACTCTGACGTCTTCATTTGCAATGCAATGGTTTAGTTTCATCATTTTCAATCTCTAATATTAAATTTCCCTTTTCTTCTGGCATGTACATGTAAGTGTGTACATTGTATGGCCATGATGCATGGTACATATGGTACAACTTTTATGATGGGCTAATTCAAACTGAAATTACATGCTTGCTGATTTTTTTTTTGATTTTGATTTTTTTTTAATCACCTTTTTTGCCAGGGATGAAAGTCATTCATAAAAGGGAGCTCAAAAATGAACATATTTACATGTAGTTTTGTATTTACCCCAAAATTCCTGGAATTGCCAGTTTAACCATGCCATAATATCGAGAATCTCTGGTTACAAACCATTAAGGGTTTCTGACAACTTTCACTGAAGTTAGTTACATTGTAGTTGTGGGTCAATTCTGTTTGTTTGTTTTTGTTGTTTTCTTCTTCTTTCTTTTGTTGTTATTTTTGTAAGCATAGCAAACATGTGACTCATGTGTTTAGTGAAATGGCAGAATTTCTTACATGTGTACATGTGCATTTTCTTCTTGTTTATATGTAACAAAGAGTATAGTTGCATCAGACTACCATGATAAGTCAGAAATAGACACAGACTCACAGGGCCTCTTCAAAGTTCATACAAACAAGTTTGCCCTGTTCCTCTTTCGCAATTTGCATTCTCATGCCAAAGCAAGAGGCCATTTACATTGTACGTAGTGTAATCAAATTTGATGCACAAATCTTTGTTCAGTGCCTCGTTACAAATTATTGCATTCAAAACCACACAAAACATGATATAATCTTTTACATGAAAAAGAGACTGGTAATAGTACATTAATCAACATAATAACTTGATTACATCATTAAGTGAATGGTTTTAGGACCCCTGTAGAAGCTACATGTAAGCTTGTGAGCTATAGTCAACAAAATACATACATTAACAATATGGCAAGGTGAATAAAAAGAATGTAATGTTTATACAAGGGATGGAAACAAACTAAGCTACAGAATATAGAACATTCGCCTGTTATGAATATATAATTGCATTTAATAGTCAGAATAGGAATTGTACATACTGTAGGTTGTTAAGTAGGACAAGCAATCATGTTAATCTTACCCAGCAACAATTGAAGTATGCAATTCACATTTGGATTACTGAATACAATTATTAATAACATGTGAATGAAATAATTTGTAGCATGACACTTGACAAATACTTATCGGTATGCATTAAATTACAAAAATGGCTTACCGGGGTATTTTAATATCAAATTTCAAAAGCTGTATGTTTACCATATTGCATGTTCAGTGTTTTCCTTTTCAATTTAAGTAGACCAGATAAAAGAAAGAAGGAAAGTAGTGCAGGGGAAAAAACACTTAAAACATTTCGGTGGCTACTTTTCAAGCTTGCTTGCATGAAAATAACACTCTAAAATTTGTTTTGCATTGCACTCTATGCAAATTTACGGGGGCTCTTTTCTGGTTTTCGGGGGCTCTTTTGGGCATTTTGGGGGCAAATTCGCCCTGAGCCCCTGTGTATTTTTTTCACTGAAGTAGAGGAAGATTTCCAGTCTTTTTTTTTCTTTCTTGACGTGATTGTGAATTTCATAATTGATGTTCATATCATAAGTTATAAGCATGTATTCCTATTCCTGTGTTGTTGTTTTTTCACACAAACACTCCTTGTGCAAAGACAAAAAATTATGATGGTCATATATTTTGAGGAATTTTATTCCTTATTCTCTCTTTTTCATGTTTTTGTGTCTTTAGGTCCGCTTCTGCCCCAACTCGTCTTTCATCGTTCTCGTCGAGAAGGATTTGACATCCTGTGAAAACAACCCCACGATAGGAGCTGAGAACGACTGGCAAGCCTGTGCAAGGGATAGAATGCGATTCAAGGCTCGTATTGATCAGCTCTCACAAACACTCGACCCCGTTCTCACAAATGAACATCGGGAACAAGTCTACGCATCTCGAAAGGCTGTTGGAGGGTGCAGATGACACTTTGAACATCTTGTAAATTGATAAATGTTTTTCTCGTGCAATGCAAGAAATGTGTTCTTTCATTGCATTACACATGATATACATTTTTATTTCATGTCATTTTTATTTTTTATTAAGGCTCTACATGTATGCAGTGGATTATCCTGATGAAGATCACTGTTATACTTTGTTTCTTATTGTTTACTTAAGAGCCTTTAAGACAGATGTCAATACTATTCAATAGAATAAAGAAATTCCTGTGGTCCCACGAGTGTGTAATTACATGTACAAGATTCTCAGGGGGACGTTTCACAAAGATCCTAAGTCAAACTTTACTCTAAGTTGAACTTACATATTATGGAGAGCCATTTGTAGCCTTAAAATAAATTATATTCAGAAGCGAAAATTTAAGTATTTTAGACTTTTTATAAATTCCACATCAAGAACATGAAATCTCCTCGATAATAGAAAATATGACTGATTTGAATCAGCATTTTATGCCCTTTAAAATAACTTTTACAAAATATTTTCGTAGATGCTAACTGCTTTCCATAATTTTTAAGTCCAACTTAGAGATGAGTTCAACTTAGGATCTTTGTGAAACACCCCCCTGGTATAATAACTTATTTAATAGTATGTAGTGAAAGCTCAAAGATCCCTATATTAGACTTTGTATTCTATTGTTTTAGAGCCCCTTTATAACAAGGTGTCAATAGAACAGAGTAAGTCCTAAAGTCCCAAAGAGTATTCTATTTTCCAAGAGATTCAACAGTAAAGCAATAACTATCGTAGTATTGTACGTTTGGAGCTAGGAGGGCCCTATCTCATATACTCTCTGTAACACACAGTTACAACTTACATGTAACATCCTTCTGGCCCTGAACAAACGATATTTACTATTATTTACTATTATAAAACTGTAAAGATTAGATTACTGTTATTACACAGTCTAACATCGCTAAACCTACTTCAGACTAACTCTAAACGACGCATTTCTTGGCCCTTACAAGTCATTGTCTTTTTTTGGTAATGTCAGCCTCAATGGTGTGACTGGTGATTAATCTATTGTTTGAAAGCACTTTGGTAACACAGTGTCAATAGACCAAGGTTATTTCATTGGTCTCGAGGAGAAGATAATTTGATTCTAGGAATCCATGGGTACGGGTCCAAATTCTAAGGATGTTGGGCGTCGGCTGATTGAACGATGTACTTGAAACTTTTGTAGAACTAGATCATCAGCCAGTCATGCCCTGTTGACTCCTAACATTCCTTGTTCCTTATGGCTTCATACAGAAGCCACTCGGGTCCCATATCAAAGGGGTTTACTTTTGGATGTTGTGGATTTTAAAGTGAAAAGTCAACACCTGCCCAATTATACTTACCGTATATTTCGAATTATTTTGAATAGCTGTTCGAAATAATCTTGTGGTATTGCATTGCTACTCTCCATGTTTTTTTTTTGTTCTTTTGTTTCTTTTATCTGTCCTTTTTGCCTTTAGTATTCCATAAAGTGCCTTATAATGCATTTGCATGTGGGCCATGATATCCTATTGTTTACATACAATGTATAGTCAGCTGTCATCCATTCTAAATTTAATATGGCTCTTTTCGTTTACATTTAAGATTGTTATGGGAAGTGAACATGATAACTGATACGGATATCAATTATTAACTGGTACAAGTGTATTCCAATTATTGATTTGTACTTAAAATGGATTAATTCTGGGATGCTATTTGGATATTTCCTACGCACTTCAAAGGTTTTATAGTCAACAGACGGTGGTCCATAAACAAATATTCAAATGTGTAAAATTGGAACGTAGGAGGAGTATGAACTAATAAATGCTAATATGTGCTTAAGTCTAAGGGCCCTATGGTTTTTACATTATTGTAGATGCACTCTGGTAAAATCTGAGCCATGTTTTATAATAATTTTTAAAATAGGCACAAAAACGATTATTTAAACCTGCACATTTAAATGCAAGGTAGTGTCTGTTCCTGATTAAAAAATACTGGTATGTGCTGGTAGCTAAATATATTCAAAATCTAAATGTACATGCACATGTACTAAATCAATGTTCACACATGTGATAGTTTTTTAAAATTAAAGGTAGCCATTTTTTCCAACTTTTCGAAGGCATTCTCGTCCATGCTTATTGTTTTCAGAGACATAACATTTTATGTAACGATGTAGCGATTGTAGAAAATGATAATAGCTGCCAATTTGAAGAACAATATGTGATCAAGCCTGAAAAATAGATCCTGTTCTGAAAGCGTTGAATAAAAAAGTGTAATGGCAGATTAAAAGAAAACTTTTTATGTGTAACTGAATAGCAACATACATGTAGCAAGTGGTGTGGAAAAAGTAGCCACCCGTGAAAAACCCTCCCACATGTAGGCCTACTTACTGGTAGGTACTTATGGGACCTGTTTCACAAAGCCTTTTTTTAATGACAAATGACAAATATTAGTGACAAATCTGCTGATATCCAATCAGAAGCAAGGATTTCACTCAGCTTATAACAACAACTGTCATTTGTCACTGATGATAAGTTTTGTGAAACACCCCCAGAAGTGCACTATGCTAGTGTAATAGTATTTGTGTTTTATTGCCTCGTGTATGAACAAGGCTGAAGGTCAAAGAGATTAAATTCATATGTGGTTATCTATCTGTTTGCAATATCATTTCAGTCAAACAATTCTGTTTGTTTAGATCCTTAATTCCTTATATAGCATTGCAAAGGTCTCTGAGAAAAGAGTGATGCAATACAGTGACATTGCACACTGTACATGTATAATTAAATGTACCGGTAGTATGTGCTTATCTTATCAAATAGTGCATGCATGTGCGTGTATTATTACTGGTACTGCGGTTGACTCTCGACTTCAAACATATACATGTACACTCTCACTAGGCCTGTCCTCATCAGACCGAAGTTACAAAATACCCCGCTATTTTCAGACTCTGGATATTTTCCTGAAGCTTGAAATTGCGTTTTCACCAGACCAATACGCTCATCACAAAATAGCGCAAATCAGCCCGCTATTTTGGAAACAAGACCAAGATTTCTTGGGATATTATCTCGACTAAACGGCCAGCTACATGTAATTGCGGGCTGATGAGGACGCAAATTAGCCGGCTAATTTGAGATCAGGCTTGTTAAAATAGCGGGTTATTTGGCAAACTCAAGCTGATGACGGCATGCCTACTGTGTGTCTTGTGGTCATGATATGTCACGATATGTCACTATAGATTACTGTGATATTAGCAACATTTTAGATATTCAACGACATTCACCCATAGCAGTTCAGTTCAGAGTTTCCTTATTTTGTAAATTAATCTCCTCAAATTGGCAACAATTAATCATTTTCCTCCTCAAATTGGCAACAATTAATCATTTTATCCTCAAATTGGCAACAATTTATCATTTTCCTCCTCAAATTGGCAACAATTAATCATATTTTCCACTCTTTCATACATGCAGTTTGACAAAGAAAAAATGTTTACAAAAAGAACCAGTTTACGTGTTGCCGATTTAAGGGCTTTCATGATTAGTTACAATTAAATCGCTCTTATTTTGTTGTTGAGATTTTCCAGCTTTTGATTCTCTATCTAGCTGTATATTCAACAACTTTCACGAAGATGGCATAATGTAATCAATTTTTCTTCCATTCATGTGTGATGAATATATACTGCCAAAACACTTTGCAGCAAAAATCTTCAGGAATTGTTATGGAAGGCCATTTTCAAAACGAAAATTTTTGTTATTGCAAAAATTAAGGTTTCTGTCAGTTGTAGTTCAATTAATTTGCTTACGGTAATTTTTTCTTCTTCTGGAATCTACTTGAAAAAGTATCACAAATTTTCATGTTTGCGGGTTTACGTGTGGAATCGGGTAATACAGAAATAGCTAATGTATACAAAATAAAGTGTATTGTAGTCTAACTTGATTTGGGAAAGAGAAATACGAATTTATGAAAGTACTACTTTAAATGGAAATATATGTATGTATTGAAACTGATGTATATCTATATATCTGTCGGAATGAAATGTGATTTATTCAACTATTCCACCTGTTCATTTCTCTTTATTTCGTGACTAGACAAGCAAAGGCAGCAGATTGAGCGTGTAAATCTATTAACACAATTGCAAGGACTTTCTTAAAATCAACTTGGAGGCCATTTTAATACCCTGATTGTATTGTTTGTAGCTTACTAGAACATCTGTGTCTTAAAGTCCCATTTCATTGTCGCCCCCAACGGCCTCCAAGCTATGGGGCATAGATTGATAGATTATATTGCTGATGGGATTTGTGTTCAAATTATGTAATATACCCACCATACTGTTCACACAGGGCTATTGAATTGGTATGAGGTTGATTTTTCGAAAGTCTTTGCGATCCGGTTTTTTCTGCATGTAGAAAAGAGAGTAAGAAAACAATAGACAAGAGGAGAGAGAGAGAGAGTAAATGCAAGAAAGAGATGAGAGGAAACTGCAAAGAGAGGGGGGGACTGATAAATATGTGATTAGTGTTTTGTTTAATTATGGTAAAGAGACGAAGAAGAAATCAAGATCTACTAGAGAGAAGGATTTTAATTGTAAACAATCGGAGAGCAGAAAAGAAGAATGACGGCAGAAAATAAGAAAGCAAGAGGGAATATGAAGGAGAAAGTAACGCGTAAGAGAGAGA
>JARBES010052450.1:0-10971 GCA_030265145.1 Strongylocentrotus pallidus | reverse complement strand
CGTGTCAAACGAAAGAGCGTCTCTCGGACTATCCAGAGCAATTTGTACGAAGTCTGTAGCTTCTGTAATATTCGAGATAGGTAGGGTGAAAGAAAGGCCTCAACAGTGACCTTGATGGGATGGTAGTGACTATGCCTATTATGACCGGAGTTAAATTGTTTTTTTTTCTCTCTCTCTCTCTTTATGTCTCTATTTGGGCCGTATTTGGTATCATTAGAAAGAGAATTCCATGGTCGTTATTTTAAACTATTCTCTTTTTTTCTATGATAATCCTATCGAAACACGTGATGTAAGATAGATTTATAGGACAAAATGGCTTCTTAAATGGCCCCCTTGACCAAGTTTAAAAATCCGGCTTCATGGTGCCCTGCGTATTGCAACTCGAAATGTCACTGCAAATTTTCAAGGAAAAAAAAGGATGTTTAGGGGGCGAAAAGGAGTCTAAAAAAATGACGTCATGGCCGATAAGTTTTATAATCGGGCGGAAACTCGGCGGAATTCGTATAGTGACCCTTGTTCAAATGCAATTTATTCAAAAATTTCTGGGTGAACATATACTATACTTGGTATCATTCCAAAGAGCACTTCATTGCGGTCAGTTTGACACCAATCTGCGCGCAACGTACTGCACGCATCAAACGCGCTATTACGTAATACATAGTAAATTAATCATTTCTGACGATAACTTTGCGACGAGGGCATTACAATTTACTGACAGTGAAGTCTAGCAAGTAAACGGGTTTCCTTGCATAATTTGAATATTATGACACTGCTAACGTTTAAATTTCACAGATAGGACATACATGACATATTCATAATTCCTGCAAAGTTCTACAGAATTTGAGGTTGGCTGCAAAAGGGACAAAGTATCTTTAAACTGTAAACTTTAAAACAAATTATGTAGATTTTTTTTTTTAACAGATTATAATTATCAAAAAACACGAAAAACAAAAAATTATCACCAAAAAAGAAATTATCAAAAAAAAATTATTAGAAAAAAAAAAGAAAAAAAGAAAGAAAATTATTTAAAAAAAAAGGATATCGGTGGTATCAATCGCCGATATCGCGTGCATCCAGTACAAATAATTACATGGTCATTGACCAATCAGATTGCAGGGATTCTTCTACCCATCTTATAATAAATAAATAGAAACACATTTTCTCAAGCATAAGTTCTTAGTTCTGTCCTTCTCTTAAAAACAATAGTCTATTAGTATTGTTATGTAGTTCACATGATTTAATTTGCTTTGACATTAATATATTACATGTAATGCAAAGTAATAGTGGTTTGAACAAAATATGTAAATTGGCTGTACATTAGGGCATCATCGTTTTTTTACAATAATAATATGTACTGTCTTTTGTGTTCTTGATCCCTTCACCGCTTCCGCCGATCTTCGTCAACAGAAAGTAAGTATGCAAGTTAGAGATAATTATGAATATGTTTCATAAATGTTGGAGATTTTTCTTCGGGGTTTTTAAATATTATATGTTGTGCCATAGTACATAAATTGGACTAAATAAACGTTCATGAATGTATTCAAGCTCAAAGCCCAACAACGTTTAGTTATTGGATAAACAGTACCACACAATGATGTTAGCTAACAACATTATATATTACAAAAAATATGTGTAGTCTCAGAATGGAGTCGGATATAATTTATTCATAGTGAATGTAAGGTCAACTGACCCTTGTTAATGGAATTGCCATAGATTATTTCCAATCGAATTGGAAACATTTTTAAATGCCATTTTGATGTACCAAACATTTATTCAAAACTTGATGCAACAACGAATGAGTTACCTTGAAATATTTAGCGTTGGTCAGATGACGCAGAATCACAATTCATAGTGAAAAGTCTATCTCGCTTTACCTCAAGGTGGTATAGCTTTTATTTCAAAATGAGTGGGAATAAAAGTTTGGAGCATGTAACCAATTAAATTACTTTCCCTTTTTTCCAGACAACATCCATCCAATACAACTTCAATGGAGCCAGGGCCGGAGGGTGGCACATCGTCGTCTACATAGTCAGATTTACCCTGAGGGACAGATTCTTCCCTCACTACAAATAATTAGAAGGGGAGGGCGAAGAATAATTAGAAGATTTTTTTTTATGTATCACACGACTTAATTTGGTCAGACCTCTACACTTAATTTGCTTAATTAAGCTGTGTTATGCGTCGTACACCCATAACTCGAAATTCAGTAATTAAAAACAATATTCTTCTGTGCACTCTGTCGCTCAATTATTGACTATAGTGTTTCTGTTTGGCTACCTTTTACAAGGAATCGCATTAAATCATTATAAGCAGTTCAAAGACACTATTCTGGATTCTCTTCTTTTGAAAATGAAAAATGTATGTCAAATCATAAGCGACTATTTCTTTTTAATTTGCATCGTACATAAATGTACATGAAACAGAATTGTTTTTTGTCCAACTGTCCCGTAGTCCAATATGCCTTATTTACGTATTATTTAATACCAATTGGATTGAGATCACATGTTTTTGTTTTAATCACGAGATTGCTTGACAAAATGTTTGAAATACTTTAGTTTATTTAAGAAATACACCGTGATATTTAGCTGGTATCAGTAAGGTGTTTGAGCAATTTCCAATTAAAAATAGGAATGCCATATTTTTAACATGCTGAGATTTTATATCGCTGCCACATTCTTTACTTTATTCTGGTACATTTCTGTATGCATATATATAAATAAGCAGTTTATGTAGTAACAACAGCCAATAAAGAGAGCCCATAAGCTTAAATGAGTATTTCTTTCGGGCAATCCCCAGGCATTGGTTGTTGATTTGGTTCTTATATGTATCGTTGTTAATATCATGACTGGTGTATGCTTTCATAAGTTATGTACGTATCGCTTTGTAGTTGTTGTTGTGTACCCATAAATGAAATAAATAGATAAATGCCATGTCGAATGTCGAAATAATTAGGCTTTCATGACCTCAAAGAAGAATATGAAGAAGAGGGGAAAAGAATAAGGGGATGGCAGCAAAGACGGTAACCAGGTCTTCACATTCATTGCTGACTTTGTTGACCGGGGTGGGGCGGGGAGGTAGGGGGGGGGGGGTTAGGGTGGGGTAAGGATCTCTATTGTGAACAACCTTTTTTGTTAGTGTCTTTCCAAGGTATGCAATATTTGATTTTAAGGGGTTATAGGAAACCCCAACCACTTTTGCACATAAACTATCGATACCACTTTTAATTCTAATACTGTATCATTGGAACGTTAAGTTCGTTATCCTAAGTATAATTTTTGAAGAGTTTAATTCCAAACGGAGCTAAATCCCCTTTTGGTAGGCCTATGTCCGAGTAAATCGCCTTTTATGTTTTACCAATTTCCCTTTAGTAATGTATGCTAATTTGTTAATATATGTTAGAGCTGTACCGTATACCAATAATATGTGGTTAAAAAACAATCTACCAAGTATATTGCCTTTTTCCTGAATTTGTTGACTATATTTGTTAATGGGTTAAGCTCCTTTTGGAATTAAACATAATGTTTTAGCTATTTTTTTTCCCATTTTTCAAGATGAAATTTCAGAATGTGATATAATGCATTTTATTCTCATGTAGTAAACAAGTATTTAAAGACAAAAACTCAAATCTGATAAAAATGGATTTTATGGTGATGGTGGTTATTTTACCTGACTCCTTTTGGAATCAAGCTCTTCATATATGTATATCTAACTCACATTTTGATATGTAGTTATTATTGTTTGGATATCTCTATCATACCTTACGTTTAAATGTTCTTTATTATTCAGTCATTATATTTAGAAAGTTATAACAAAAAAATGCAATGAAATAAGGAAAGCCTATACAGTTTGGTTCTAATAAAGAAAGGATAGCATTGTTTAACTTTTACGTGTATATGTAAAGTGATTAAAAATGTACATTCTTTATCTTATAATTAAAAAAAAATCATCAGTCTTTAAAATGTAATAAGTGTAATGTAATTTGTACTTAAACGTGAAGTATTTCTTAAAAATTAGTGTAATCTATTCACGTATCGGAACTGCATAAAGTCGTACGCTCTTTCTCTCTCTCAACCCCCCCCCCCCCACACACACAAACCATGAGTCGAGAACATTTGTTTTAGTGTCATGTAACTTGTACGTAATTTTATCTTTCGATTTACAAAAATGCAACAGTCATGAACAATTGATTTAGTGTAATGTAACTTATATGTGTACGTTAAATATATCTGAAATAAAATTGTAAATTCTGTCACGTATTGAAACTGCGTAAACTTGTTCGCTCTTTTACTTTAAAAAAACACAACACATGGGTCGAGAACATTTGATTAAGTATCAGACATCTTGTACGTATATCTTAAGCATTTTCAAAATAAAACTGTATCCACTTTAACCTATTTAATCTGTGTAAATGTGTATGTTCTTTTTCTTTTGATTAAAAATTAAAAATGACAGAGTCGGGAAAATTTGATTTTGAACTGTTGTCAAATTTATAAGATTTAGAAACTAAGACAACTGACAAAGAAACGCATTTTTTAAGCACCGATCGATAAGACGGGTAAGATGAGGCCAACATTCCGTGAATATTCTTTCAATTAGCAATTTTCGTAATGTAACAACATTAAATGCTTACGTCTTTGTGAAGGGCGAAAGGAATGATTTCATTCACCTGTTACGAATAATAGTATTGAAATATTCAGAATGCAAATTGCATATATTGCGTGTTGTTAGGTAGGTAAAGTCATCATGTTTGTCCTTCCTAGCAACAACTAGTGTATGAAATTCGCATTCCACGTCAATGTAAGTTTTATTATCCATTTGATGTTTTCGAAAATCATTATATCTTTCCAAGATACTTTTGAATATGTTTTAAGGGCAAACAAAAATACTAGAAGCACATGAAGCAAAGAAACAGATCAGGGAAAGTTTGAGAGAATATGACAATTAATGAGAAAGTTGTTCTGAAAGATAAAATTATCTCTCTGGACTTGAGTTGAGAGATAATATTCGCTAATGCACTCACTCAAAAAAAAAAAAATTGTTTAATATGTCATTACCTTTATGTGCATGTGAAATTTCAATTATTATTATTATTATTTTGGGGGTTAAAAGATGTGTTGCCGAAGCGAACACTGCATGTGAAATTTCAATTATGCTAGAGTGCTTTTTGTGCAGCGCCCTCTTTTGCACGCACGCATATGCGCAATTCTGATAAAACAAAACGCGCAACCTACAAATATGTAATTTCTCTAAAACAGCGACGGTAGCATATTCTTGCTGATGAAAAACAGTAAATTTATCATTATCATCTAAATTCAATCTTTCATGAAAGAGACATATTCTTGCAAATCAACACCTGTCGTGTCAGTAAAGTCTTCCTGTAACGCAGATGAATTAAATCCTCGAATCCTTCTCATTGATAGCATTGGTCAGTGTCGTATCTAGATATTTCGGCATCCGGGGGAAACAATGGAATCGGATAGCCACCCCCCTCTCCACCCAAAAAACACAACCAAACTCGAGCCAAAACAAACTATGTAATAAAAATATGTCTTCGACATGAAATATACGCTGCATGAATATGATAATTTCGGAGCATCTAGTTGCCCAGGAAAATCCCTTTTTTCAGATTGTGTGCGAAAGCGAAAAGAGTGAGCAAAAGTTGGATAGTTTGATTTCCTTTAATTGCAATTTCATCCTACAAATTCACTAGCTTAGATTGGACAGTAAAACAAATGTTTATTAGAACTCCATGCTTCTCGATATTGTAATGCTATTGAGGCACAAATATATGGAAATATATTTTGGCATGCCGATGCCGAATAATAAATGATGTTTTGTTCGAGTATTGAAACGCTCCAAATCAACGGGGTCATTTCTTTCATTACGCCCCCCTCCAAGATATCCACCGAATATTGCCAGCCGCAAACGAATTGAGCAGTATAGTAAATACATTCAAATGCAAAAGGAGGCAAAAACCCGGAAGCATATGCTTGTGTCGGGAACATACACACAATGACAAGTTACTGTAAAAGATAAGAAGATGATTGATGGATAAGTTCATTGAATTACTTGTTCATATGTACCGTTGCGTACATTGTTCCAAGTATTTTATATTTACAAGTGAATACGATGACGTCAATACAGAATAAATATACCAGTGTACTATAATAGTACAATGTCTAAGTGTATATAGCATACACCTTATATAAGCATCGGCCAGCAAAACTCTCCAGAGGAATATATAATCGTACAAAGTACCTTAGAAATCCATGTATATACTGTACAAACAGGGTTTCTTTCTCAAGAAGTTAACTACTCACATATGTCACCAGCAATTATGCCTTTTTTTTTTTATTAAGGACGCATCTTTTCGTGCCACTTAATTTCGCTAAGGTACCGACCTGCCTTGCTTACATTGTATACGTACATCATTACATGATTGTGTCTGTGGGTTATTGTGCGTGCGCGTGTGTGTGTTTGTGCGTGCGTGCGTGTTTCTGATCGAAATAAGCGGGCGTCAACTGCGAAATGGCATCGACTATGATACAGATAAGATCATTAACGATGTGATTCAGTGTTTTGTGTACTTTTTATATCTGATCTTCAGCGTCTTTTTTTTCCCCTGGGAAGAAATTTTCGGTCAGATTTTGACTCGAATAATGCTCCTCCATGAATTTTAGAACCGGTGAACAATCCTCGAATAGCTTCACGAAATTCAGGATGCCGAACCGTGTAGACAATCGGATTCAAACATGAGTTGTAAAACGCAAGCAGCGTGAGAATACGATTTGTGTTGCCGAAGGCAAAACTTCGGCTTATGAACCCGAAGTTGAAAAGAAAGTAAGCAATGGTGTTCGGCCCCCAGCATATGATGAACATCAAGACAACCACGAACAGCATCTTGATAACTCGATTCTTCGCAGTCAGCAGGTTGTGTGATGGGTTAGATCGGTTTTTCTTTACATTGCCTTCCATGAACTTTGTTAATTTTCGGTGGGGAATGACAGCGGTAACAGCCTGGGCAAGAATCATTATAGTAGCAGGGATGATGAAGTACGTAAGGAAAACCTTGATTCCCAGGAATTGTCCGACTGCTGGCGAGAACGACAAAGCGCAGGCATGAATTACGCCATCTACGGTGCAGGTCAAGATCAAGTTTAGAGTTAAGAGTATCACCCATAACCAGACAACAACAACGGCTATAGATGTTTTGCCTCTACTAAAGTAGCGATTGAAGTAGATAGGGTACATAACGGCTATGAGACGCTCTACAGAGATTAAAGCCAGTGTGTAGATCGAGACTCTGACCGCCCACCACATAAAAAAGCCGTCGTAAATGAGTCGGCAATAAATCTCCTCAAGGAACGAAGATGGTACACTGACTGCCACCGGCAAGGGTAGGATAAATATGGAGGTCAAGAAGTCTGCCATCGCTAGAGCTGCGATGAGGGTGTCTGTAGAACGGCTCATTGCCCTGCGTTGCCAAATTACCAGCATGACGAGCATTTGGCCGACGACACCAAGTACAGAAGACGTTATCTGTAGAAACTGCCACCACGCCCACTTTATGGGGCGCCACCTCCACTGAATCGAACCCATTGTTGCATCATTCAAGCTCTCTGTGAAGGATTCGTCATAACCAGAAACATTGTTGAATTTAGTTTGCATCTCTAAAGAGTCTTCCCATTCGGTTGTATTTGACATGTTGCCATCGGAGATCTTACCAAGATGAGAGGTGGATCCTGTCGACTCTGCAACAATGGTAGACTTGAAAGGAGATGGTGTGGATAGGTTAGAGACATCTCCTTGCCAAACAACAACAGTCGTGTCAGTGAAGTCTCCCTGTAATGCAGATGAATTCCATGTGGACGTCTCAGATGTTGTGTGTTCTGTCCTGCCCCCCTCTAGCCTGGTGCTTAAGCTCACCAACAGGGCATTTACTCCAAGCATTATACGCACCATACCTACAAAATACAAAAAATAGTGGTCACATTAAACGTTTTAGATTTTCACATCAATTTTGTGGAAAGCGACATGCACCCTTACTTTACTTTTAACAATATATTTTTTGGAAGAAAAAAAATATTGAGGTAGGGAATGAATTCGAAAGGACTGATCTGATGGAATAAATAACGACTTATCCACAGCTAATGAATGTGTGTATGTTGCACAAGAGCAGGTGGTTGCCGTATAACCCTAAGTCATTAATGCCTAAGTCCTATTTGCTCTACGGGTAGGATACGGCGGCCGTACGCCCCCGAAATCGAGAGATACTTGCGGCGACCGAAGAAAATCTGCGATGGCCTCAGGGACACCCTAGGGCGAATCCCTATCTTGTCGCCGTTGGATTATAATGCAGAGTTGTAACTTTTTTTCATTTCTAGGTTCGCCGTAGCAATTACACACGCAGTAGCCATGCCGTAGAGCGGTTCCACGGCGACCCTACGTCGGGCGTACGGTGGCCTTGCGTTTGTAATGCGGCTTTCCTAGGGTCTTATGAATTACAATTGACTTTTGCGGCTACCCTAACAACATGTGACCGCTACCTTATGTGACCGTGGGAATGCTGCGGCGGCCCTATAATTGATATTGACCGTAGATAGTTTAAACCGCACGGCCGCCGCGGCAAATGTGACCTAGGCATAATACCTAACCGCGATTATGAAGGAAATAAGAGGCCAATGATTAAATGCGATGTTTGCGTTCTTCTTTTTTAGACCTCCCCCCTTCCCCCTTTTTTTTTCCGAACTAATTTTAGCAAGACGGGTCAATGCTTATAAACATTGGCATTAATACGGGTTGGGGCGCATATACCCCCAATCGAGTTTTTAAAAGGGGACAGCGATGTGAGAGATGAAGGAAATTTGAAAAAGAACGTGAAATAATATAAAGATATAAATTGCTAGCAAATGATCTTCAAGGACCAAACTATAGGCTTTCCTGGCCAATTCGCATTTTGTTTGTCCCAGTTCATTTCATGAAACGTTTATTAAATTTAGCACAAACACCATTTCCGTTAGGAACAACCATTCGAAAATGAACTTCAGTTATTCAAGTATTGTTCGGACGAGGGATTTAGCACTTGTATCCTTAAAATTCATTCCGGCTAGCGTATGCTAAGATTCATTCAAATTCGTTGCCAATTGCCTTAAAGTGATCTCCCGCCTTAACAATCACGGATCGGCAGTCAACTTGGTAAGAAATTTATTCCAATTAATATGGAAGTGCTTGCACTAACTATTTTTTTTATTTTAATTCCCTCAAAAATAAATGATTTTGATTGGAATATTCAGTTTCATTGTCGGCATCAGACGCACTTTTAACAATGTCTAAACGGAGACCTTGTATTGGCCTGTTTCCATAATATCTTCACTACTCAACGCTTTGTTAGAGCAGACGCCTAAAAATTCCCCCCCCCCCAATACAAACAAACAAAACGTTTTTGTTGTTGGAATGTACTCATGGTGAAACGACAGTAGAGGGTGGAATTATAATCCTCATTAGTTTGCAGGATGCATGGCAAATTTTTACAACCTCGTTTACTGATTTTGTAAACGTAGATAATGTATTGTTAGTGTGATAATCATTTCTAAGTCACTCAATACAATAAAAGTGTATTATTTGTTCTTTTTGGACTTAATAAACAGCAATGGAAGAAGCTTTATACCTCAGCATAAATGGTGTACATGATCTCCACCCATACAAACACACACCAAGAAATAGACTTGCTCATAACCTCTATCTTAATTCCTATATTTATATTCATATAGCTTTAAAATCTAAGCTAACTTGAAAAATAAATCCATGGAATAGTCAATACATACAGTTATTTGCAAACAACACTTTTGATTTTTATTTCAGGGAAGTATTACACAATTTTAATCATTTTAATGAACAAAATTATAATTTGGTTCCTCCAAAATGAAATTATAAATTAGGAACGGCAAATGATAAATTTATTTTGTCGTGATTAATTAAATGAATGCTTGACGAAAAGCGCGCAAAAACCATGAATTTGAACGAGCAAAATGTTAAATTGGTTCCTCCAAAATGAAATTGGCAATTATGAACGGCACATGATAACTTAATGATTTCGTGCTTAATTGAATAAGCGCTCGACAAAAAGCGTCCATAAATCATGCATTTTAATGAGAAATTTTAAAAGCAGGGCTAAATTGCGCTACATCGAACACACGTACAAGGAATTGGATTGTGGAAGTTGCGAAATTGGCAAGAACGACGAATATTATGTGAATCAGTAACGCTGTGACGACATTATGAACCTTAAATGAATCTGTTGTAAGAGTAGTATCGAAATATGTTAATCAAAAAAATGCTTTAGGGTGATTCATTCTGTGTCCTTAGTGTAGTGTACAGCAGAGAAGAATATCAAAATGTGGGGACAGAGACAGAGTCCGTTTCACTTAAAATGATTTTCCACTCTAAAAGGGCTGGTCAATGAGCTCACTCATCCATCTGAAACCATATTTCTTCTAACTGGTGTGCTGCGAGAGAATAATATATTTTGTAATAACGTCAACTTCAGCTATGAGAAACCTCAAGATGTCATAATATATAATTGTTGATATTTTGATGAGGAAATAACATTTCAGAGATAGTCAAGTGTCTTTCTCTTGCTCGCTTGGCTTGCTCTACACATTTAGGAAGGGAGTACTTTCAGGCGACGAGGCAAATACCATGATATGACGTTATTCTGGAAACGTCACTACCCGTATGTCGTTGTGATTCGGCCAGCATGGCGCCCGCATACGACTTTATTTCAGTCTATGTTTTTATATCGAAATATACAATTTTCCTCCCTTGTTTGCTTCACTTTTCGCAAAATCGATAAATCAGGAGGATTTATAAATTTGTATCTAGTTTTTTTAAATTGTATTGAAATATATTTATTCAGGATAACAAGAATCAGATATACATTGTAGATACAAAATCTGTTTTACATCATGGTCC
>JARBES010052214.1:0-10978 GCA_030265145.1 Strongylocentrotus pallidus | reverse complement strand
TATCTGAGTAGCATCACATGAAAGAGGAGACTCTAAGCTTTCCAAATATGTATCATTCATTAATTATAGTTGTGATTATTAAAGTTATGATAGAACATCGATACTTCTCGGTTTCGTTTTTTCTGGGACGCACTGTATAATTGTTCATTGCAAAAGGAAGGAACATGAAATCTTGAACATTGTACATTGAAACAATGCTTATGATACATTGGATATGAAATATAAAAATGCATTGGACTAAAAACTGGAACTGAAAGTAACAAAAAAATCTACGCAGATTAAAAAGAAAACAAAAAATCAAAAGTATTTTACAAATATTTGAAGGCATAAGGAAAACTTCTGGAGGAAATTTGAAAAACACTACATAAAGTACAGTGTACACTTAATTCAAATCTCAATATAATAAGAGATTAAAAAAATATACATGAATAATATACAATGTACTGGAGAGCACTTCATGAAAAGTTTTACACAGTAAAGATACAATAAGCAATACAAATACATGTAAAAGTCAAACAATAATGAGGGTGAAAGACAAAGACTGAACAGAATCTAGTTCTTTTTCTTTGAAAACTACTGCCCTGCAAATCTAGTACTTCACAAGAAACTACCAAAGAGCGCATACTTGCAGGACATGTGCAGATGTGTATACAATGTTGCCATGAAATTGAGACAGTAAGTGCCCCAGAAAAGAAATATACACATGTATAGATGAGAGAAGAATGACATGAGCGAAAGTGAAGTGAAGATGCAGACAGTTGGATGCAATCTTTGACTCACTCTCCGGCTCCAACGTCTGTGCCTCCAAAACGGCCTGCTCGCTCTCTAGCTGACCATTGAGTGTGATGATGGTGACAGTGTAGGCGGTCTTGGCCCTCAGTCCAGAGATGGTCAGACTCGTCTTGTCGGCGTCCACAATCCTGACCTCTTCCTCGTCCGACCCTGACTTGTAACCTTCATCACCAGCCGTAGACTCACTGACCTGGTCATGTGATCCATCATGTGACCCATCACCTGATCCGTCTCCCGATTGTCCACTGTCGTTCGAATCAGCAGTAGAATCCTGGTTGGCTTCTGCATTGTCTTTTCCATCTTTGGTTTCATCCTTGGGATCTGTGTCACCTGATTCAGCTCTGGGGTCATGTGACTGATCTACCGATTCATTTTCAGGTGTTTTGTCTTCCTTGTTCTTCTCCCCTGAGTCTAAACTTTTATCTTTAGAATCCTTTTCAGGGTTATCAGACTTTTCTTTATGATCTGCGGGATCATCATCTGCTTCCTTGTCCTGATCGACAAGCTTGTCATCACTGTCTTTTCCCTGATCGTCTGTTTTGTCCTTCTTTCCATCATCAGACTTCTTTTTAGCTTCTCCCCCTCGGCCCTCTTGAGCTTCCTCAATGGCCTTGTTATCAGCCTGGAGGTCACCTGACTTCTCTTCTTGGTCACCTGACTTCTCTCCCAGATCACCTGACTTATCACTTGATTCCTTATCTCCATTGGTCTTCATCTCATCCTCATCTTCGTGCTTCTCCTTCCTGTCCTCTTTCTCTGCATCATCCTTCTCCCCCGTCTCACTGTCAGCCTTGAGATCACCTGACTGTTCTTGGTCACCTGATGCTTCCTCAGTCTGGTCAGGTGACTGCACATGGGGTGTGCATGTGATCTTGTATCCAGTGACTGAACCTTCTGGTTTGGTCCACGAGACTGAGATTGATTTGATGGAGCATTCGGTGCTCAGATTCTCTGGAGGTTTGGGATCTGTAAAGAGAAAATAACATTGAAGACATGGTTATACAGGGCACTAACATCCAAATGTGCACAGTGTGTTACAAAAGTCTCCAATCCTATCCAAAAGATATTTGATATAGCGCCTTTTCCTTGCAGTTACAAAGCGCTGCACACAGCGCTCCACAATGTTTGGGCCATTCTCAGAGATCAGTCAAGTATAGGTGTAGGCTGATAATAAAGTAATTTCTAGCAGAATAGATGTGACTTGAGTAATTACTTGAACTGTGTCTGTGTGCTTTTTTTTTCTCTTTACTGGAAAAAAAAACTTTCTTGCAAGGCCTCTATGTGCCACCCTACTTTTCAGGTCACTGATAAGTGCCTGCGGTTTAGAATGGTTGTTTAGACGTTTGAGTACATGTTCATTTTAAAGACAGCTGTAGAGAAATAACGAAATAGTAGATTTTATACCAACACAGTACTTCAATCAAACTTAGGTCCGGTTCGTTCGTGTCTCCTTAGATCAAGATTAATGTAAAGTTTCTAAATTGATTTAAATAAAACTAAGTTCTTCCATCGCCCAATGGCTGCGATGGCTGTCTTATTTACAAGAGCCAGGTCTTCATCTGTTCAACCCGTTCCCCGGCACTGCAGGATGTGATCCATCGTCTGAGTCTCTCCACAGTCGCATAGCCTCATCTTGCCATGTTGGCCTTACACTACCCCATTAATGATAATGAAACCTTTACAAAATTTTACATCTAGACATGTGCATATCAACTTACAATCCAGGACTGTTGTTTTTCCTTCAATGGTGACCCCTTCACTCTCTCTCTCTCCATCCAGAGTCACAATGGTAGCAGTGTACTCTACCCCAGACTCCAACCCTGAGAAGGTAACACCAGTCTCCTCTGCCTCTACCTTTTTGATTTCTGGCTCAGTAATATCCTCCTTTGTAGGAGTTGGAGGATTGTCATCGTCCTCGTTAGCGAGAGGATTAGGGTCGTCATCGTTCTCCTTAGCGAGAGGATTAGGGTTGCCATCGTTTTCCTTAGCAAGAGGATTAGGGTTGTCATTGTCCTCCTTAGCAGAAGGATGAAGGTCGTCATCGTTCTCCTTAACGAGAGGATTAAGGTCATCATCATCGTTCTCCTTAGCGAGAGGATTAGGGTTGTCTTCCCCCTCCTTAGCGCGAGGATGAGGGTCGCCATCGTTCTCCTTAGGAGGATTAAGGTCCTCATCGCTTTCCTTCTCATCGTCGACATCAACGACCACCTTGGTCAGGGTGACCCTGTAGCCAGTCCTCGGACCATCAGGATGTTGCCATGACAATGTGATGACATCATGGGTAGGCTCGATCTCCGGATCTACAACTGGGCTAGGTGCTAACAAGACCATTCATTGCATTTGTTAGAAGTGAATGGTACACATAAATGGAAACCTGTGTGTTAGTCACTCATACCACACCAATACGTATAATACAGGGTTTGTATTAATGAAGAAATTATTACATTGTGCTTGGATATCTACATTTCATGGATTAATCCTGAATATACATGTACTCTGAAGACTGTTGTGACTGTTGAAATGGCAATGCTGTTCTATAAAAAGTTGCAGTTAAATTAAAAGTAGTTATATGCTCCTTTATTCAACTTACAATACAAAGTGTCATCTACATTATTGCAGTCTATTAGTCTACAAAACTCACCATTTGTGTTAATGTGGGCATTGTTTTACGAAACCGTTGTAGGCAAGTTCGGTGACATCCCATTAAAACATGGGTATTAAAATCAACATATGTTTCAATGAGGGTTCAGTGAACTTGTACTTGTGCTTTATGATGGTTTTGTGAAACAATGCCATGGATGCTAGAGACTGGTATGCAAAACAATGGGCAGTTAATAAAATATTTGTTATTAGCAGAAGTAATATAAGATGTAATATTAGTTTTGTAATTAGTCAGTGCTCTTTCCAACCTGGCGTTTTCTTTTTCTTCTTTGATTTAAAGTTCTTATAGTTCTTCTGGATTGTTCTTGCTGCTTTATCCTCGTCCATCTGATTTTCGGGAGCTTGCAAAAATTATGGAAGGTGTATTCATGTTATATGTGGACAAACATGTACATGTATTACAAAAAGCATAACAATTCAACAATAGTTCAATCAGGTCAACGATACAGTTATGGGATTTCTTCAAGAAAGATTGTAAATGTACACGAGAAGAAAGAAACACGACCAAAGGGATATAATACTCACAGTGCCTAACAAGCTGTATATCCTCTGTCCTTTTCATTTCCTGTCTTTTTCCCATTTCCTTATTGGTTTATGTTGTGCAATTTTATTCCTACTTTGTTTATTACTGTGTATAATACTGTATTTTATCCAACAAATTTTCAGTTTATGGTATTTTAATATAATGTTTAAAATCTTTTTTAAAATCAATTTGTTTCAGCCTTTAGCTGCTATTTTGAATGTATTTTTTTCAATCAATTAACCAGTCCAAATCAAATCAAATCAAACCAAACCAAATCAAATATTTCACAAATTTAAGATCATATACCCGGTACATATAATGGATGTTTTTGGATAAAACTTACTTGTTGTTGCTTCTATTTTAGCAGGTTCGCTACACTCTGGTCCCGCTAAAGCACAAATGGTGATGTCATAAGGATGACTAGGCTTGAGACCAGTCACTTCAAGACTTAATTCATCAGCTCCAACCTCCTTCGATCCCTCGTCTTCCTTCTTCTCCTTCTTCTTATCTTCCTTCTTCTCCTTCTTCTTATCATCCTTCTTCTTCTTAGGGTCTGCCAGCAGAAAAAAGCAACATTTAGATTTCGCATACATGTCTGAATTTTCATTTTCTGCTTTCTTACACATATATGAACATGGGTCATATGTTACATGTACATGCTCATGAACTTGAAGTGTTGGGGGCATAAAATTTCATGGCAAAATTCCACTTAAATTGTATCACAATGTGAGAGAGGATGTCATTTAAGACACATTTCTGTTATGATTTCCCACAAAAAATGTGTTTGAAGACAAATATTGATAAAAGAATACATAATTTGGGTTTTCTCTTGTACTCAGAAAACCTCAATTTTGTATTCTTTCATCAATATTTGTCTTCATATACATTTTGGGGGGAAATCTTTGTGGAAGTGTGTCTCAACTGTCTTAACTTTCACATTATGAAACAATTTAAGAGAAATTTTGCTATCGAATTGTTGGCGAATTTGGGGCTCCCAACACTTTAGAGTGGCTTTTAAGGTATGTACATGTATAAAGCAGGGGACACATGTTACCCATAAGACTACCCCTATTCCCCCACCCCTTCCCTCTCCTCTTCCCACAGAGGACAGACTTGCTGTTGTTCCATTACTTGTTTGTCATATGATGTACATGCATGTACATGTATACAATGTATAAATATAATTAATACACAATATCACACTAACATGCAAGTACACATTGGCATGCACAATTGTTTAATTACTGCATTTTCTGTACAATGTACATGTATGTGACAACTTTCACTTGTACAAAGAAATTATAACAGTTGTATTCATAATTTACATTAGCATGTACATGTACATGTACCATCTCAGTTCTTTATAACGCCATCTACATGCAAATGAAAATATGTAGACTACATGATGGAAAAGCGTAGAACCAATGGGGAACAATGTACACTTGTACCAATTAAATAGGGAAAAATCAATGGGAACTATTAATGAGAAATCTGACAGTAACATGATGTCTCTAACAATCACAAATATAAGGGGAAGTATGTAATAGATTAAGTTTAAAAAATAAGAATTATAGAGCAACTTCACAAATATTATTTTGATTATAAGTATAAGGCTACTATAAAAGAGATCAAAAAAGAGGAAAGCAGAAGACAGAGAATAAAGAAGAAAATAGAAATTAAATAATATTTAATCAAGTAAGAAGTTCATTTTAAAAAAGGGAAAGAAAAGGAAAATTGAAGAAGAAAAGTAGTCAAAAAAAATAAATAACAACCTGTACATAATACATGTATACACAGTATTAGCCAGGAGGAAGAAGGAATTTTAAAAAAGGAATTAAGAAAGGGAGGAAATACAGAAAAAAAAGGGAATTAAAAAAAAGGAAATTAATAAAGGGAGGAAATACAGAAAGTTAAACAAAGAGCAAAAATTGTATAACATGCATAAATGTATACATGTACAATGTATTTTCAATTCAAACACAATTTGATAAATGGGGATGATGTTGGTACCACAGCAAACACCTATGAAGGTTGATTAATATTATTACAGAAGAATGGATGAATGGATTTTTTTAAAAAAAGATCTATGAAGTTGACAGGAAAAGGAGGAAAACTTGGAGTAAACAATAAGAAGCTATGGTTATAAAGAAAAAAAAAGATGTTCTCAAAAAGGAACAATAGACCGTTATCATAATGTAATCAAATTTATGGCATATGAATCTTTATTAGGTACATGTTACAAATCATTTTATTCACCTGCTATGAATTATTGTATTTCAATACTCATAATGCGAATTGCAAACATTAATTGTTGCTATGAAGGACATACTGTACCTTATGGCTTGTCCTACCTAACAACACATAATGTATGCATTCTGACTCTTGAAATGCAATAATTCATAACAGGTGCATGAAATAATATATGTAACATGGCACTTATGCATGATGCATGGCAAAGAGTTATGCATTAAATTTAATTACATTACAAAAATGGCCTATTGAGTAAAGAAATAAAGCTAATATGTACTTTATATATACATATATATATAAATGAACCTAGGTTAGACACATACATATACTTTGTATAACATAGTGATAGAGCACACTGTTATTCTAAATGGAAACACAATCAAATGAATTGCTAATGACAGACTGAATTAAAGCAATCATGCTCTGTTCTGGTCTAACTCATTCACACTACCTGTACCTGGCTTCGCTGGTCCCTTTTTCATCTTAAACTTCTTAAACTGCTGCTGTATTTTCAGAGCAGCTTTTTCAGTTTCGGGATCATCCAAATCAATATCGATCTCTTCTGATTGCATGTGTGGTTCACAGAAAATATGCATTAGTGATGAAAGTGAGCTTAATAGCCATGCAGAGGCAGTCGTAAAAAGAATAGCAAAACTTTCACCAACAAGTCGCAGTGATCATCAGCAGAATGTTTAGGAGAATTAATATTACACTATATTTGCTTGAGAAATATCAGATAAGTAAGGGGAATTCTTGAACTTTTGTCTGTAAACTCATATTACAAAATTTGCTTCAAACTGATCGTGATGTAATTTTTTAAGTACAACTGTGATTTCCCTTTTCCCTTTTTAACCACAGGGACTTTTTATAGATATGGTATTGAAATAATTGATTTCCTTGCAACATTTTTTAAAAGTTTCACTGGTTTTGTAGAACGATACACGTAGCTATTTCTACAAAGGTACAGTAGTCGCTCAAACAGTTTCTTTTGTTGTGCTTTCCAGTGTAAAATCGCTCAGAAGTCCCATGTAACAACACCTGAATGACAGGATCACAGAATGTATCAATTTGAAAAGTCACAACTAAGATTTCTAGTATAAACACATTTCGTCCATTAAAATGCCAATTATTACTTAATGATATTTCTCAATCTGTCAATACTGTGACTGTCCTGCTTTCATTCAAACAATATTGCTGTAAATTTTGTGTTTGCCAGTAAAGCAGTGACATTGAATAGATAAGAAATATCAACAAGTGTGTTTGGACGGCTGTGACACTTGTATTGTGAAAACAGCTTGAAATTGGTGCTTACATGCCTTCAGTGTTGAAAATGAATATGTTTTTCTTTCATAAACCTGGTGGGTGTTTCACAAAGCCTTTTCTCAATGACAAATGACAAATATCAGTGACAAATCTGCTGATAACCAATCAGAGGCAAGGATTTCAGTAGCTTATAACAAAAACTGTCATTTGTCACTGCATGATGACAAGTTTTGTGAAACGGGGCCATGATGTCAGAAGATGCACAAGACTCACAAAGTAGTGTGGAATGACAGTGGAAATCACTTTGATTTCGTTTGATTTACTTTGATTTTTCTAATTATTTTCACTGACATACCTTCTTCTTTCTCTTCATCCTTCTTCTCCTTCTCTTCACTGCTTCCATCTTTAGACTTCCACTCTACCCTGTAACCAGTGTGTTCGCCTTCAGAGGGTGGGGACCAGCAAACTTTGAGCTTGTTGGAGCCAGTCTCTTCAATCTTTGGTTCCACAGCGGGATGTGGCCCTGTGGATGGGGAAAAAACGGGATGGAGAAATGAATACTAAGAACAAACTAAATACAGTAAAATGTGTCTTATAAAGACAGCTCAACTGAGAAGAGGAAAGTATTTATTGACAGGTGGTCTCTAAGTACAGGTTCATTTTACATATTTCAATGAGAAACACTATTTAAGGAAACAGAATATGTGGTTTTAATACTGTAGACAGGTGGTTGCTAAAAAGCAGCTTCATGTAAACAACTACTTCTAAATACATTTAATAAACTATATGTAGAACTCTATTTCATTCTAGTAAATGTTTAATGACTAAAGCCTCTATATGACAATACATTTTGAAAAATTTTACCAACTTTATGCCAGGATTACATGGCTGTCAATGACAATGAAGCACTAGGGCATAGCTTAAAGTTACATTTAGCAAGTTGCTGGATGAGTTGAAAGCGAGGACAAAAGAAATTCACAGATATCAAATTATGGTACATGGATGTACATATAGTACTGTACTGTACATGTACATTGTACAACTACTTGTTATCTGTCAAGGTATTTGTTTTTTGGGGGACCAAAAGGTTAATACCAGGTATAATAGATTAATGAACATAATTAGTGTTGAAGTATAGATGTAATTATATCCTTGATATAATCCAAAATAGGGGCATCCAATTCACAAATGTTCAATCAATAGATCTCTACTAATATCATTGATATACTGTACACGTACTGTACTAGTTGATATGATGAGGCAAAATAAAAATTTGAACTTGCTCAATGATAAATATTGTATTTGGAAATAAAACTTACTTGTGAATTTCTTGATGGTGACTTTCTCAGATTCCTTCTCTCCATTCACAGTATAGATCTCCATCTCGTGTTCTCTCCCTGCCACTAGACCGGCCAGCTCATGAGATGTCTCATGATCTCCTCCATCCAGCTTGACCTCTGACCTTTCACCTCCCTTGGGCTGGCACACGACCCTGTAACCTGTGACCTCTCCCTCAGGTTTGACCCAGGTCAGCTGGATGGTGTCAAGGGTCGATTCGGCCTTGGGATCTTTGACCTGGTTGCTTTCCGATTCTGAATTGTAAGAGAAGAATGAAACTAATGGAATATGATGATACATTGTACATTGTTACTGCATAATTCAGGAAACCAGTTCAATCACACATCACTACATGTACATAGTTTCTCCAAGTCATGACTGAGTAATCAAGTACGTTTTTCCTCAAAGATCTACACGTAAGCACAATAGATGCATACATGTGTTTTATATACATGTACATGTCTGTAAGTGCATCTTCACTCAGTACATGTACAAACAAGGAGGAAAAAATTCTACTTATAAGAAATATAATGTACACCTGGCAAATTAAGGAGCTACTGGAACAGAAAATCACATAATTTAAAAAGAGATGTACAGTACTGCAGAATATACATACATGTACAAGTTTAAAAATAGTAGAAGTAGCAGTATAATATAGTATTTATTATCAACTTGGGTAGATTTAATTGAAAGGGAATTGTATATACAGTGAAGAAGCTATGGAAAAGTCAGAAAAAATGAGAGATAATTGAATTATCAGGATTAGAATAAGAGAACCTGTAGGAATGAAGAAATTAAGTCTTTTTTTATAACAAGTGAATCTACATATACACAGGTGTGTTCTTGTGTGTGCATATTCATGTGATATCTCATATTTCAAATCTAAACAGGTACTCAAAGATTATGATGGAACTGACTGAATTCATCCCAGATTCAATCATAACATAACAACAAAAACATTGTTAAACCTGGAGAAAAAATTAAAGACAGGCAAGAAATATAGAGATGGACCAAGGATTTGTACATTTTTACATTTATTCTACACATATTATTTATTGTAAAACAATGTTGAACATAACTGTATATATATATATATATATATATATTTGTATACACAAAACATGTACATGTAGACCTTAAATATAAGGGAATCATTTTGACAAAGGAAAGATATGTTAGTTGTGCGCAGTCTGATCTGAAGACTGTCATCTAACAGTGCTTTTTGTATTATTCAGTGCTCTTTCCAACCTGGTGTTTTCTTTTTCTTCTTTGATTTAAAGTTCTTATAGTTCTTCTGGATTGTTCTTGCGGCTTCATCCTCGTCCATTTGCTTTGTGGGAGCTTGCAAAAGTTATGGGAAGAATATCTGAATGATTAATCCAACTATTTACAGACTTTTGGTATTACAAAAAACGCTCAACGGATCATAAACCTTGGATTGAAAAAGAAAAAGAAATTGATTACAGTGTCCTTGTGTAATGAGCCAAAAATTAAAAATTAAAATAAAATATGTAAAATTCTAAAAAAGGAACACAGATACAAATGTATAAATCAAAACCTGGCAAAATATGCCAATGGGCATACATTTCACAAAACTAATTATACAAAAAAAATTTAAGTCGAGTAAACATTATTGCATAGGGTACCTTTAATATTCTTTAAATGTTTTTACTATTCATTGTGTAAATTATGAACATGTACATGAATATTAAAGAAAACAGTGTACAAATACAACCTTGAAAGAATCTGGAAAATTAATGTAAATCATAAGCAGTCTCTCTCTCTCCATTGCTCTCTCTCTTTAACCCTCTTACTCCCTATGTACTGTACAATTGCTTCTCTCTTTTCCCCCTCTTGGTCTGTCTCCCTTCTCTCTCTCTCTCTCTCTCTTTCTATCTATCTCTCACTCCTCTATCTCTCTTGTTTATCTCTCCTTCTCTCCTTACAGAGTTTATCTATTTACTCAAACTTTTGTTAGTAATGGTGCATCAATCTATTTACTCAAACTTTTGTTAGTAATGGTACATCAATCATTTCACTCATTTTGCAATGTACACTGGATGCTAAACTTGATTTTAATAGTTCATCTATCACCTGTTTTAATACATGTATACATCTAAATGCAGGACTTTGTGGGGGGGGCGGGGGGGG
>JARBES010051892.1:0-10981 GCA_030265145.1 Strongylocentrotus pallidus | reverse complement strand
CTGAAGTTCCTCCTATCTTCTTCGGTGGCGTTTTTCCCATACGCTTTCCGTCGGAGGGCATTTTTCTTTTTCCTTGCGTCTGAAAGGATCTTCGGTTCATGCGCCATGTAGGATTCCGAGTTTCTGTTGCCGACGAAATCAGGCTGAGAAGAGTAGTAATCGAAGACGATACTATTGAAGCGATCAGCTGCTTCTGTAGAAGTGATGTCACGTTGACATAAATCATGATGTAAAGGTGTGATGAGATCCTTTAAGTCAGAGTTGACCCTACGCCAATCATCGGTGGTGTAGGATGGGATGATGAAACGTGTGAACGCACCGGCATGGACAAAGCAGAGAATTAATGTCAGAATGTGAAGTGACCCGGCTCCGCTCATTGTGTTCGCGTTGCCAAAAGTAACGACAGTAACACTCACTTAGCTTGGGCGGGAGGTCAAGGCTTCAACTGGCTGTAATTAGCGGGTCAGGTCTCGGGCCGTGCACTGGACTATACCGATGGCAATTTCCACTGTGGTATGGCTGACCAACTTCCGAATAGGATTCGAATCCCGTTTAGGTCTTCCGTTGAATGAAAGGTCACTTATGACATGTAGATATGATGAATGATGACAAACGGACAATATAGTGCAAACAATTGTGGTCGGGCGCGGCAAAACACGGTAAAAAAATGCAAAATTTGCAGCGGTTATAACCTTATCTGTGTTTGCCGTTGCGCCCTGTCTCTCTATCTCTGAATGAGTCTTTAGTCAAATATATATGTAGACTTACATGTATGCACTCATGCGTTATTCTGAATTTTGTCTCCCAATTTTACGCACGATAGTTTTTCGACATTCCAAATACAATTGTACAGAATAATGGACACACATCCAATACAAAAAAGGCTACATGTTGTCGAATAATACATTTACAAAAGAAAATCATCATAAAGTGTGCAGACTCTTGCACAAGAATGCAAATCCAGAGAGATCGGAACTTGACTACAGAAATGCATCAAGATATGGTACGTACCCTGAAAGGATATACATCTTCAAGAGGTGGATATTGTTTAGAACAACAAGTATTTACATTAAAGACTGCGCTTGAACATGTTAGCCCCATATTCACCGTCACATTCAATTCACGATGGAAAATCAAAATCATAGATTTGTGCAGACATTTGTAATCTGTACAATACTATATTTAGAATCAATCAAATATAAAATACAGGGGAAATACATGATGGAATTGTGCAGAGCTTGTTGCTAGTTAGATATGATATAATTGAAACAATACGAGCAAATGTCTAGACTTATGCACAACAATCAAATATCAGTATGATATCATATGAAATATATATACATCGGAAATTCACCGCCATGATGTGCAGACTAATGCACAACAAATCTAATCTCATATGAATTGTACATAAACGTTAAACATTAGACATTATGATGTGCAGACGTATGCACACACATTCAATCTCAGTATGTCATTACGTAATATATATATACAATGGACATTCACCTTTATAACGTGCAGACTTATGCACAAAAATCCAAACTCAGTATGATGTCATATGAAATATATATGCAATGGACATTTACCGTCATGATGTGCAGACTTATGCACAACAAATGTAATCTCAGTATGATGTCATATGAAATATATATGCAATGGATATTTACCGTCATGATGTGCAGACTTATGCACAACAAATGTAATCTCAGTATGATGTCATATGAATTATATACAAACGTTTAACATTAAACATTATAATTTGCAGACTTATGCACACAAATACAATCTCAGTATGATATCATATAACATATATATATGTATGCAAATGAAATTCAGCATTATAATGTACAGACTTATGCACAAAAATTTAATCTCAGTGTGATATCATATAAAATATATGCATCGGACATTCACCGTCATGATGTGCACACTAATGCACACCAAATGTAATCTCAGTATGATGTCATATGACAAATATATGCAATGGATATTGACCATTATAATGTACAGACTTATGCACTCAAATCTATTGCCAGTATGAAATCATATGAAACATTTATACGCAATGAGCATTCACCATCACGAAATGGAGACTTATGCACACAAAAATCCTATCTCAGTATGATATCAATAATATGTAATATATAAACATTGGACATTAGATATTATGATGTGCATACTTGTACACAAAAATAAATCCAAACTCAGTATGATATATGTATTCGACATTCACTATTAAACATAATTGAGTATTTAATTAGAATGGATAATGGCGCTATATAAACCTGATGTATTATTATTGTTATCATGAGGTGCAGACTTATGCACACAAATCCAAGCTTAGTATGTTATCCGAAATAAATTATGTTTAATATATACATTAGATTTACCATTATGAAGTGCAGACTTATGAACACAAATCTAACTCATCATCAAGATGAGATATTATACGTGTTGAAAATACACTGGACATTCACATCTATAATGTGCAGACTTATGCAGAAAAATAAAATCTCAGTATAATATCATATGAACTATACATACACGTTTAACATTAAACATTATGATCTGCAGGCGTATGCACAACAAATCCATCTCAGTATATTATTACATGAAAAATATATGCATTAGACATTCACCAATATAATGTGCAGACTTATGCACAGTAATCTTAACTCAACATTGAGATAAGATATTATACAACATTTAATTACACTAGACATTCAACGTGTGCAGATTTATGCAAAAAAAATCGAATCTCAAAATGATATCATTACAAAATATGAATGCAATGAACAAGCTCCATTAATATGTGCAGACTTGTGCACAAAAATCTAATCTCCGAATCATATAATAATACAATATCTATGCAATGAACATTTACCATTAGAATGTGCTGACTTGTATACAAAAATTGAAACTCGGAATGATATCGTATTAAATATATACAATGGACATTCACCATTATATTGTGCAGACTTCTTCACAATATCTTAACTCAACATTCAGATATGATATTATACGAGATGTAATTACACTAGACATTCAACTTGTGCAGACTTATCATGCACAAAAATTCAATCTCAGAATGATATCATAAAACATATGTATGCAATGGACAAGCACCATTCAGATGTGCAGAATTATGCACAAAAATTCAACCCTCATCATCGAGATATGATAATATATGAGCTGTAAATACACCTGAATTCAAAATATGTAGACTTAACGCAACAAATCAATTTCAGTATGATATATTATACAATGTATATACATCAGAAATTCACCAATATAATATGCAGACTCATGCACAAAATCAAAACTCAACATTGAGATACGATATTATACAAACTGTAATTACACTTGATATTCAACTTGTGTAGACTTATGCACAACAAATCCTTCTCAGTATGGTATCATATACAATATATGTATGTAGGCAATGACAATTTACCATTATGACGTGCAGACCTATGCACACAAATCCAATCTCAATATTCTATCATATACAACACATTAGACTTTCAGCAATATGATGTCCAGACTTATGCACAAAAATCAAAACTCATCTTGATCGACATGAACAACAAAAAATAAAGGTATGACGTCATTCGAGATCTAAATATACTAGAATTCAACATGTGTAGACTTATGCACACAAACAAATCATTCTCAGTATGATATCATATAGAATATATATACAGGCCTATATATATATAAACATCGAAAATTCACTATTATAATGTGCATACTTATGGACATAAATCTAATCTCAGCACGATATCATACCCAATGCATTGGACTTTCACCATAATCTAACAAACTCGACGTTGAGATGTTATATTATACCAGACTTTACTATAATTATTGAACATTCAACATGTGCAGACTTATACACGAACATCTAACCTGAACGTCGCGATATGATGTTATAAGTAATCCAAATACAATGATCATTCTCCATATGATAGTTGACGTTCACTATCTGATATATTTGTATTACCAGAAGTGGTATTGTAACCCTTCTTTGTTCCACGAAAGTTGAAAATGGTATATACAAGAGGGACCGAGCTGCTTGATAGCTTTAAACATTAAATGTGCAATTTATTCTTTCTTTTGCCTTTGAATCTCAGCCCCTTTCGTTTTTATGTATGTATTCTCTACACAGTCTCTTATACTGTTAATCGTGCACTCAAACTGATTAAGTTTATAATCAACGGTGATAACTGTGCTGATAAAGGACATTCGAAAGTATTAGCATAATGTATATTATCTGTCTATTATGTTAATTCGTATTCAACATAAAACATATTAATTTGTTTCAATTACAAATCTAAATACATATGAATTTTATACTAATTGGTAAAAATGTTGTCTTATTAGAATTCGTAACTGTTGCAAGTATTTGTTAAGACCCATTACTCCATAAAATAAACTTATAACAATGTTTATGCATACATCTTTTTCATTAAGGAATGCACTAAAATAAGGGCACGTTACAGGGTCCGACGTATAATATAACCATGTCGTTATATAATATGCAGAGTAATTTGGGCCTATGACTATCTGATGGCCGGTAGTTATTCAATGTTTTAATACTGGTAAGTATCTGATGGTCAGTAGTTATTAATTGTACATGGGTTTCCTAACACTTCATTGACAGCCTTCGAAGTACTTTGATACCCTTTTCCATATTTCTTAAATATAGTGAAATAGTAAGCTTTCTCTGTGTACCATTTAGGTGAAAAGCTATCGAGGATTCCTTTACATCAGATCTACTCCATATATTGCATCCATACACCTCCTAAATCAACACTATCAAAAATCCTCTTCAGCTCTGCGAAGCTTCCGCCTGTCCTGTTTTTCCACATAGAAAGACACTCCCTTATCGATCGCCTAGAGTCACTACCATGCTGCCTCAGAATACCTGATGCCTCATTGTACTCAATACCGAGTTCGTCGGACAGATCATGGTATTTACCGTGAGGGAAGTGGGCTGCAAGAGTATTCAGTTGCCTATTTGATACCGTGTCACTATAAGGAGTTTAAATAATAAACAAAAAAGAGCATATTATGTAAAGAATGTCTCAACTCAATCTGAATGTTCGCTTAATCGTATTGTAACAATTTCCATGAGCAGCTCTTCACTTATTTAGGTAGAAGTATCCTGATAATTGTATTTGTTAAGCTAGAAATAAGAGTGTGAGTTGTCATTGAAGACTTCGTCAATTATATTTCACGTAATTCGTTACGTTTTGGGTCGATATCCCTCCGTAAGCTCTCAATGCCTTTGGACTATTCATCCTCCAGGTATTTAGGATACCAAATGCTTCAGCGCTGCACTTCAATCCCCTCTTCAAATATTGAATGCTTTGTACAGGATCCATTTTTTTCATGAGGAGAGGGAACCTATAAATCTAAAAGCCAACATTTACAGACTGGTGTGTTTCTGCATGGTTGATCTGAGGTTTCGGTCTAAAAATTTCAAAGGTAAAATGCAACAGGTACTTGTGCCAGACGTGAAAATGCAAAAGGTAAAAATGTCAGAGCTAAGAATGTTAGAGGTAATGGAGAATACTATACAAGGATCCATTTTTCCATGAGGGAACCTTTAAATCTAGAAGCCAACATTTACAGACTGGTGTGTTTCTGCATGGTTGATCTGAGGGTTCGGTGTAAAAATGTCAAAGGTCAAAATGCTATAGGTAAATGTCAGAGGTAAGAATGTTAGAGGTTATGGAGAACTCTATACAATCAATTGACATGATTAGATTTTGCTTTGACCTTCCAGTTCCTCGATCATGTAGATCAATTTTTTCAGCTTTATGAATGCCCCTGAATATTTATGAGCCTATATAAACTTCATGCGTGGTCTGATATAATAATTGTGGTGGCCGGTGAAGGGAGATGGGGGGGGGGGGGTGGGGCGGGGTGGGGGTCTAGGGGCTTCTTGCTATTCCAAACTGGAGTGACCAAGAGCGTATCGTCTCCGCCCCGCCCCCTTCCAAAAACATAGCAGAACATGAGAGGCCTGAGGGTTATCTTGGACCATGCGAAAGAGCCTCACAGAGATGCAGATCACTCAATATTATGTTTTGCTCAAGCTGATAATGCAATATTGCCAAATGATGAACAATTATTTCATCAATTCACTAAAATACATTATGCAATCATCTTTTTACTGTTCGCCCACACGCACATACATATACATATTTAGGTTATACTCACATTTCAACATGGGTTGGTGAAGGAGTTTCCTGTTCTGTAAACGTTTCGTAAAAGAGTACAAATGTATTATTGAGATAAATAATTATTGAATACCGATTGTGGTATAAAGATAAAATTAAAACATTTAGAGATAAAATTGTGCTCACATTTCCACCCCTGGTATGTTACCTCACAGCTGGTTACAGAGCCAACCTTTTTGATATGCACAAACTATAGTTTTCTCTATAGTCTAATGGACAAGGCCTCCTCAGATGTCCAACTTGTACCTGTTCCCGGGCTTCCTGCGTATACATTCCAAGCTTTAATATATTAACATCGGTTATCTACACGATCGCATTTTTTCACACTTATGACGCAAGAAATCATTCACATTTGATCAAAAACCACTTGGACCTATACCCAGAGCACCTATCCTCATTTAGTCTACACCCAGTATGTCCGTTATAGACATGGTCCAGTCAACATTTCGTCCGATCATCATTTAATCTGAATAGCCAGTAGGGCTAATATCCATTATGGCTATAATCTCTAATCGTATGGTTCTAATTGGCAATTCCTCGAATCAACAATTGTGTACGACTTGACCCAATAACCATTTAGTCTTTCATAATTTGGTCCACTTGCCAATTTTTCCTGTAATCAAATGGTCTGACCCCAAATACTACAGTGCCCATTTGGTCCAAAAACAAATCGTCCATACAGACCTTCATCTCCAGTTGATCTATTTCAATTTAATCTATATCCAGTTTGTCCAATTAATTATACGAAGTATTGGTGGGCTTTAATATGCCAAAAGCTACACCACATAAAAAGTAGAACAACTAAGCTTCTCCATGAAATGCTTTACCTTGGAAATATGTCTTGAATTTGATCGTCTCTGTAGTGGCTTGAATCAACTTAAGTGTCACTGATGTCTCATCAGCCTCATCGGTTAGATCGAGCTCAAAGTACTTTGTCTGTCTGGGTTTCGAGTCCATGTCGTTGTGCTGAATAGCCTGAGGAAATTTCCAGATTATATCATTAATTGGCATAGCTCCATGATTGCATGAAATATGCGCCAAAACGCAGATGTAGAGAGCACTGGTGAAAACTAATTTAGACTAATATAAGATTTCCGTCTTTTCGAGCTTTTTTCAAATCAATTCAACAATTTATCGTCTAAATTCGTCAAAGTCAATTCGATTTTGCCATCGACCAAATTGAATGACAAATGGCTAAATAAGTTTTGACATTAGCACGTTCTCAGATTCGGAAAAAAGGTTAAAATGGGCAGGATATCCTAAAATATAATAATATGTTGTACTGAAAGAACATAAAATATTTAAATTGTAGTTGTACTATAAGTTTCTTCGTTCAACTTAAATTTTATTTCCACACAAAGTCATTTAATAGTATATTAAAAGTGACGCATGTGTTATAATCATTATATTAGAAGCATTATTACCATAAACTATACTTTTTTATTCGGGTATCATACGGTATCAAAGACCAGTTGGTGTTCATACATAATTTCAAAAAATAATAATGTTTGTAGTTAAGATATTAATGGAGCAAACTAGAATTGGTTGAATGGACTGTTAAAATAATTGTTTCTCTTTCCAGCTGGCCCTTGTTTCAATTTATTCTAACTACGTATGCAATACCTAGACCCGTCGTCTAAATACACTTACATCCGTCTCGGGACTCTTCTTACCAAGCTGGCAAGAGAGTGTTAGGGTGCTCCGCCGAAACACAACATAATCGTCCTCGTCCTTCACTGGTTGATAGGATCTACCTCCCGTTAATGCATGGACATCATTCTGGAAAATCATGTTTCCAAAAGGAATTCTGATAAAGTTATCCAAAAATTATCAAGTAGATAGAAATCATTTTTACAATTATATCATACACATTTTCTTGGGTTTAGATCATTTCAACTTCAGTCCATCCCTACAGTCCATCCCACGCAGGAATCGTCCTACGAAATAATATGAGGTTCCACAGGTCAAGCATTTTATTTAGATCTGTTAAAATATGATTTAGCTGTCAGGAAAATCGGAAAACCAAGATTACGTCCGAAATGGCCAACCAAGTATATTGAGGCGTCGGGTTATTCTTTCTTTTGTTCAATTGATATCACCAAAGTACACTGTTGGTCATAATGGTGGAATAATTATTTTTACCCAGATTTATTGAATGATTATGACAATGATTTATTCCTAACGGATCTAGATAATAGTATACATTCTCAGATTTTATTGAATGAAAATTGGGGAGTGTTTGTTTTGCGTGACTGCTAAAGAATGTGTGTGCTACTATGCTAATCAACCAAGGGACCTACGTCCTTAAGTCATAACTGACAGTAATGGGGATTAATGCCTCATAAAAGGGCACTAATATAGCACATCGACACGGTTTTGATCCTGGGGACTCACAGTAACGAGGCCATTGCTTAGCCAATAAATCATGACTGTACGAAGCGGGCGCTAGGGTACGTCGCAAAAAATCACAAAAACAAAGACAACGCAATAAATTTTCAATAATTCATTGCATTTTGCCCCGACCCCCAACATAAATCTTCTATAAATCTTCTATGTGGGCATACCTTAAACCATAATGCATGGCCCTACAGAGGAATTTCTCCTGTTTGGGACTGGGGGAAAATGCAATGAATTATTGAAAACTTATTGCATTTTCTTTGTTTTTTTGTTTTTGTGGGGGCGTCGACGTACCCTAGCGCCCGCTGCGTACAGTAATGATTCATTGGCTAAGCAAAGGCCTCGTTATTGTGAGGCCCCAGGATCAAAACCATGTCGATGTGCTATATTAGTGCCCTTTTATGAGACATTAATCCCCATTACTGTCAGTTATGACTTAAGGACGTTGGTCCCCTAGTTGATTAGCATAGTAGCACACACATGCTTCAACAGTCACGCAAAACAAACACTCCCCAATTGTCATTCAATAACATCTGAGAATGTATACTATTATCTAGACCTGTTATGAATAAATCATTGTCAAAATCATTCAACAAATTGGGGTAAAAATAATTATTTCACCATTATGACCAACAGTGTAAAACAAATACAAGGTATTGTCCGAAATGCAGGACAGCAGTCAAATTGTTTATTAGACCAAGCCCGATACAAATTTACGAACTTGACCGAAAAGAGGAAAGGAGCAAAAAAACAAACAAAGTGAAGTTAAACTTTTCTTTTAACATGGAAATATGTATAGTTACAGAAATAAAATTGCTTCATCTTTTACATACAGACTAGGCTCGAAAACTGTCAATTCGAGACAAAAACACTTCCCCATCATCGACACCAGGGTAAACAAATAGTGCCTCCCTGAAGTGATCGAGCTTAAATACGTCAAAAATGGTGTAAAATGTCCAATTACCCGGTTCTGGTCATGAGGCATTTTGACGAAGCGAACCTCCAGAATTGGTTTTCTACAAGAAGGCAAGACTCTAGGTAGAAACGACATGCATGAAAGTAATATGCCCTTCAGAAATAGCCAGTCCCAAATTAAGGCAAAGAATCCTCCAGAAAAATGGCTGACTGAGACCTCTAGCCACCGTTCTTGTACTGAACAAGTAATGTTTGAAGAATGTTGAAGCCGTTTAGGTGTACCTGTCAAATATACCAAACACATTCAATATATATTAAAAAGACGTGAAACGACTTCAATCTTCAATATTTCTTCTAGCTCATTAGGCATCGTATTTTAGCGCCTGGAGTATAATTCATAAGGGTCAAATTACAAATTAAAACAAGACTAACTTTATTGTTCATACTCCAATAAACATCATTTTGCGAATATGTGGGCTACTTATTTATCTATTTTTCAATTCAATTGAATAAAATCATATTTCCTTCCCAAAATCAAAATGCAAATGTCTCTCAATTATTAATTTTCAGTAACAGTTGAAAAACAATATGTATACATATAAGCTCAATGATGTAAATGGCCTAATGGAGGAATTGAAAATTCAATTTTCTCATGACCGTGATTAATCTGCCCTTATACCAAGTAACCCACTATGCAATTTTCTGTGACATTATGTTTTTAAAAGTATTGCATTTAAATTTGAAATTTGAACTGCCGTGCAAAGAGCACCCGAAACCACAGGATTGGTTTAAATTTGTCGACCTAGTTGGAGAGGCAAACATTACCATAAATGGTGTATCATTATTTGTACTTTACATGTAATTCATCAGTCATAATGCATGATTATTAATGTCAACGGCTTCATTCAATTAATGTAAATCCTCACATAATGATATTTGTTGGCAACTCCCATTCTCCAGTCCTTACTTTGTAACTTTTGAATCGACAAAAATAAGAGAAAACACAGCAAACTAATTAATGTCATGGAGGGAATGCTGAATTCTACTAGTGATTTTGTTAACAAATTGTCAAATTACGTAAATAAAAAGACATGTATGGGTCAACATTTTATGAGTTTTCTGAGAACAATTCTTGACGTATTTTAGTTCTTGACTGGTATTGTAGATATTTTTGTGAATTTGTTACATTTTTTCTCAAATCATGGCCATAGCTGATATCGCCATCCGAAAATTTAAGAATGGGCATTGATCTTCTGTAGGTCTTTTTTTCTACTAAACATTGTGAAAGTGTTTATCAAAGTCCGCCAGTTGCATGGTCTAGATATTTATATATCCCTACATTAAACATGTTAAATGATGTACTGTCAACATTGCCAATGATGATCGCGATTTGTAGAGGTGAGGGGGGGGGGGGGGGGGGG
>JARBES010051461.1:0-10983 GCA_030265145.1 Strongylocentrotus pallidus | reverse complement strand
GCCCCGATAAACCCACCCACAACAACACCAACCCCCCCCCCCCCCCCTGCTTACACTCCTGCATATGAGAGTAGAGAAAATCAGCTTCCAATGATGTACAAATTATCGGGAAAATTATTTGAAATTCTTGAATAATTTACCAACAAACATGGGTTTCCTGTTTTCACGTACATGATATGTACAGCCTTAAGAAACAACTGCTCTGAAAGAAAACAAAAAAATCAGAGAAGTAGACTGAAGTAGACTGAAAGTTTGAATGAAATCGGACGAAAAAAATAAATGTATGATTCTTTTAAAGAGTTGTAGTCACTATATTTATGGGCATTTCGAATGGATATACATAAATGTGAGCCAGTAGTTAATTATGTTCAGTATAACCTGTCAAGGCTTTCATGTCACGTCATGTTCCTGAAACGCATGTAGTCTAATTTTGACAAAGGTTTACATGTATGATGATGAAGAAGAACAAGACAAGTTTAAACAAGAACGAGGAGGGAATGAGGAAGAGGACAAGACTTAGAAGAAGAAATAATAACAACAAGTCCAAAAATAATGATGATAATAATGATCACGATACTAATTTAAACAAAATTAATAATAAAGATTACAAAATAATAATAACATGATAATGATAATAATGACCCTAATTTATTATTGTGGTTGTTATATTGAGATACTATCATTATTAATATTTTTTTTTGACAGTATTTTCACAAGTATTATTATTAATATAATTATTATTGACATTATCATTGTTGATGTTGTAATAATGTCAACAACAATAATAATGATAATAGTTATAATTATTATCATTATTATTAATATTATCATCGTTATTGTAGATGTTATCATTTCTTTTTCTAAAAATTCTTCTTAAACCTGTCTTCTTTTTCATAATCATCATGGTCATCATCACTATATACTATATTGACATAATATTTACATATTTATATTGACCTCGCGCCCAATCGTTTCTATCTTTACAGCTCAGCTAAACATTGATCAAGCGCCATATAACCATTTCTACCTGAGCCTTTGTCGTTTGGGAGCAGAATGGCAGGAATCGTTCGTCAACTATTCATAGGATGTGTGTCACTTGCACTCCTTCTTTTGTGCCCTCTTGTTTGTCCCTCTCAGCCTGCAATAGATCAGAGACATTGCGAATGCACATCCATTTCTTTGTCAGTGGACAGTTCCGAACTAAAAGGAAGATGTACCTGTCCAGAGTACGGAATGATTCCAGACTACATACTCCAGAAAACCGTGTTTCTTGAACTGGATTACTCTCAACCAGTCGTTCTTAGAACTGGGAATATCCAGAAGTTCAACCGGATTAGGGTTTTGAATATATCTGGCATGCAGTTCGTTGAGCCTGGTGGATTTCAGGGACTAGAAACCTTAGAACGGTTAGTTCTGTATGGTAATTACATGCGTGTCTTAGAAACTAACATGTTTACTTATCTAGAAAGTTTGACTAGGCTTATAGTCGAAGGCACAACTGAAAACAAGATTTATGCTCTCGAAAATGGGACGTTTTGTAACTTGACGAAATTGAAACGTCTCAATCTGAAAAGAAATGCCATCACAGAAATTGTTGAAGAACATTTCCGCGATCTAGAAAATCTGGATATCCTTTATCTTACCAATAACAGATTGACTCAAATCAAAGCAGATACTTTCATTAATGCACCATTGTTGACGGAAATACATCTATCAAAGAATCTGATTACAGAAATTCATCGATATGCGTTTGTTGGTTTGAAAAGATTAGTCACACTTGCTTTAGATGGCAACAGAATCAAGGGAATGCCACAACCCAAGTTCTTGCTCGGTTCTCTTGAATTTCTAAAAGATTCCAAATTCCGACGGGTTGCTATTTCTCTAGATGACAACCCGCTACGTTGCGATTGTCATCTCAACTGGATCTCATCATGGCTTGATAATTCCCAAATATGTAATGGATTTTGTCATACCCCAAGCCAGTTTAAATACAAGCCGCTTCACCGTGTTTACAAAAATAGCCTCTCACAGTGCCGACCAAACAACACAATTATGTCAGTGGATCAAGGAGTCCAATTGAAACTTACATGTCCCTTTGTCGGTGCTTCCTGGGTGACTCCTGATGATCGTCGCTTCCAGGAACATGGTGATTGTGAAGATCCGTTTTGCTTGACCAACAGCGACTCATTGGTTATATGGAAGACCACTCCTGAGCTATCTGGAAATTACACCTGTCTTTCTTCAGATGGTACCAAAGCGTTTTTCTACCATGTTGAAGTGAACGAAACAAGTTCTGGTCCCTCTTTTACCATTGCAGAATGGGCCGGCATTGCTGGTGCACCAAGTGGATTTATATTTGGCATATTGGTCATGTTAGTGATTATTCTGATAAAACAGAAATATAAGCAGCACAATCCTGCAATAAATCCACCTCCAGTAGTTGGCTTGAACGAAGGTGATCGTGATCTTCTGCTGCATAGACAACATGAAGAAGATCAGGAGAGGGCTCTAGAAGCAGATCATCAGATAGTGGATCCACAAGAGAGAGCTATCAATTCCGATATCTCTAAGGATTACAATTTGAAGCAAAATATCAATATAATTCCAAGCGGTATAGCATCTGAATAATATGAGATTTAGTAATTCCTTGGTGAATGTAAGTTATAATCATCACTGTTAACATGTTTCGCAAAATATGTGTCGAAGCTGCCATGTGTGCCGTGGCTGCCATTGTAAGGCGCTGCATGGGATGGGTATAATCGTAAGAACCTGAGCTTATCAATATTTTGTCATTTTAGATGTTTGTGTATTGTAAATATGTGTTCTTGTTTTCAGTGTATATAATCAAGCAATTCATTCTATTTATTTCTTTGTAAAGCTATTAATCGATGTCTGCCACTCTCTAACTTGAAGTAGTAAATGGGTACCCGTATAGGAAGACATTTTTTGAATGCTCGTGCGCCTTGGCGGTATATGCCGTGCTAAATCCAGGGGAATATGATTTCAGGGCCCTCAGGGAGTATTAATCAGTATTAAAACTGATGAGGCTACCCTGCATTGGTAAAAAAAGGGCATGTTTTTATCATTTGTATTGTCATTTTGACAGGTTTATTTTTTGATACAGTAGTAGGTTAAAAGTACTAAACATAAAACATGAAACATAAAATCTTACTATTCGGTTCATTCAAGGTACTGTTTCACCCACTACAACTCAGAGTCTGATTGTATATGAATATAATTACACTGTATTTAGAAAAGAGTAATAGTGAAATGGTTTTAATTTCGTTTTGATTTCATGTAAAAAATTAAAAACATATCATCTATTTGCACACTTTTTTAACCTATATTTAATGCAAATGTAGGTAGACAAATAATGTTTTGTTCTAAAATATATTAATTATTTCCAGTGCCTGTAAATAATTCATATTTCATCGTGATTAATAAAGTAAAGGAAAGTAAAGTTTTTTCAAGTAAAAAAAGAAAGAAAAAAAAGGTGTGTACAAACAAAATCTCAGGCCAGACTCATAAAGGCATTACTATCTCGATATGCCCTAGATTCTGGTAGGTTCGTGTACATGTGACTGCACGCTAGGTATGATTTGGTAAAGCTATACGTTTCCCTATTGTTTGAAGAAAAGCAGAAAATTACCAGAATAATTTTTTTTTCCGTTTAACCCCGTGTATGTTGCTGTTTATTTGCATAATTTAAACCACAGTCATTTTACCGAGACATCCTTACATGTCGTTACTCAATTTGGCTTCCGAGAAAAGAGTAGCACTACCCATGCAATACTTTCTTTAGTTCAAACACCTGCCAAAGCTATTGATGAGTCTTCTAATACGGTTGGTTTTTTCATAGATTTTTCTAAAGCATTTGATACTGTTGATCATGATATCCTTCTTTACAAACTTTCTCACAATGGAATTCGGGGAAAACCGTTGACGTGGTTCAAGAATTATCTTTATGGGTGCTCCCAGTTTTTTTTCACTAAATGATAATTTCTCTGAAAGTAAACCTGCCTTTAACGGTGTTCCGCAGGGCAATATCATAGGCCCACTTTTGTTTATTATTTATATAAACGACATCGAGAAGTCATCAAATGATTCAAATGATTTTATTTCTCATGCAAAACATAATACAAGAATAATTATTTCACAAAAATATGCAATGAAACGACAAATATAATAGAAAAGGCACGAGAAAAGAGGAACTAACTTGAAGCAGAGCTTGTTGAAGTGTTAGTTCCTCAGATGCTGTTTTACAATATAACATGAACAAAGTATGCTTAGAAATCAATAAATAGACAAATATGTAGCTTAGAAATTCTAAATTTGAGGGGAAAAATAAAAAAAAGAGGACAAAAATGTAGGAAAATAGTAGAAGGCAAAAAGAAAGAAAGAAACAAAAAAGGGACAATGAATGATTGCAAAAAGCTCTAGAAAAGGGAAATTAGATCAGTATAGGGAGAAAGGGGTTGAGAAAGAGATTGAGTCGAGAGTCAAACAAGCCGAGATTCGATCATGTATATGTGTTTAAAAGTTTAATCTTTAACTTTTTTTTTAAATGTGTATAGACTGGTACTTTGTTTAAGAGATGGATCTATGTTATTCCAGAATACTGGACCGGTGTAAATAATCGTTTTTTGTCACGGTGCGAAAGCTGTTCTCATTCGAGGAGTGTGGATGTGGTTCGACTGTCTTTTATGGTATGAATGTATCTCGTTATTTTTTTGGAAAATGAAGGAAATCGGGAGAGGTAACTCGTTATTAATTAGTTGGAACATAAAGATACTTAGGTACCAAGAATACGAATCATTAATTTTAAGAATTTTGTCTTGTTAAAATAAGTGGTTAGTGTGGGAACGAAAGTGGACATTATGGATTATTCTTAATGCACGCTTCTGCACAATTAATATTCGATCAATTAAAGTCTTACAAGGATTTCCCCATGCTACAATCCTGTCTGCTTCAATTTATACTTTTTGCTGACGACTCGAATATGTTGTTGTCACATCGCGATCCAGAGCAATTGACGCAATTATTGAATAGCGAACTTAAAAGTGTAACAAATTGGATAAAAGCAAACAACCTGTCATTTAACTTAGACAAAACTAGTTACAAGCTATTTAGTAATAAGGTTGCGACTTTGCCAAATTATATAATTGTTGATGGTACTCATCCAAAGGGTTCGATCAACTAAATTTTTGGGGCTAGTGATTGATGAAATACTAATCGAAAAGCGCACATTGACAATATCTGCAAAATCATTGCTCGCAACACTGGTATCCTTAGCAAATTAAGACACTTCCTATCCCTTTATATTATGTTATTCTTGTATTTCACGTCTGTTCTTCCTTACTTGAATTAAGGACTTATCGCCTGGGCCAGTGCAGCAACTTCCCAAATTAATAGACTCTTTATATTACAAAAAAGAGCGATTCGTAATATTAATATTGCAGATTTCCGGGCACAAACGAATAATATTTTTCAGCTTCGCCAGTTTATGTACAAGCTCAACAAACAATTACCTTTGCCTTTTAATGATATGATTCGATTCATAGCTACTTCACTCGCCAGGCGAGCTTTGTTCATCTACCATTAAATAGAAAATCAGTTGCACATTTTTGTTTGTTGTATTTACAGGTCCAAAACTGTGGAATTCTCTTTCAAATGATATTATACAGTGTGATTCGATACAAATTTTCAAAAGGAGACTTAAAGCTTTCTTCTAAATAGTGACTAGGCTATTGCATTCCCAAATCAAATATAATTTGTATTGTGACTTTATGCCACTTTGATGTTTGTGTCACTTTGATAGTTTCTTTTTATGTATGTATTTATCATTGTCTTGCGTTTAAAAATGATTTGTGTATTACTGAACCAGTTATTGTTATTGTTGCTGTTTTTTCTCATAGATTAATAATTCATGCTAATTACTTTAACAGGGGGGCTTACACCCTACAAGCTCTGCTTTTTAGTCGGCCCTCCTTCCCTTTCAATTTCATTTTTGTCTAATGTATTGTATTGTGCAAATAGATCTGGGCCTATATGTATATTAATATGTGAATATATAAAAATGTACCATCATTGTAAATATGAAAAATAGAAAGAGGAAAAATAAATTAATTAAATTGAATTGAATTGAATTTGGATTTACCAGTTAATATGTAAATATTTTCAAAGATGCTCGTTTGAAAGAAGGAAACATCAGGAATGTCGGGGGTCACTTGTTTCTTTGAAGATCCATATTTCCGAAACACAAATTTGGGGGTTCGTTATTCAGAAAATGATATAGGATTCTATTTCATATTTATTTTTAATTTATTTATTTCTTATATTCATACAGCGTGGCACATTTCACCAATTATGGTGGTATTCCAAGTTTCAAGTTTCAAGTTTATTTATTTTACTTTATCAAAGATAACAAAATTGAACATAATGAACAATGGTAATTATTATAACTAAACATACAATATAGAAAACATAATGTACATGATAATATTTATAACAGAGAATACAATCATATAAATCAATCAATAAAGTTGGGGATCTAATCAAAAGCAAAGCTTGTATTATGTAGGTCCCGGTTCATAGGTTTATATATAAATTAGGGTATCTGAATTAACATATTTACAAAAGCATATGATTACACGAGGGTTATCTTTAAGTGACACATTTTACTAAACATATCGTAAACAATTGAAGAAAACAAAAAAGTTCCACGATACCCTGTTTGGTAACGATGCTATTCAGTGACAATCATCAATAAAATATAAAAAAGTAGATAAACAAATTCACACATATATAAATTCATGTATGTATATAAGTATACAAATTAATTGGTATCCTCAAGAAAAGTGGATTATTTAAAAAAAAATACCGTTGCACATTTGTAATATCTTATTGTATGAACAGACACTTATCATTTTGTAAATCAAATGCTTGATATTTAGGCATTATTAAAACAACAACAAAAAAATAATGATAAATAAACTGGAGAAGATAGCCTCATATTGATTTAAAAGATCGTAAGCAACGACGAAAATTGTACATGTATATTATAGATATAGCCTAGCACTAGGGGTACCGGGGTAATAATATATCTGTAAAGCGCTTAGGCACATCGTTAGATCGATGTATTTTGAGCGCTATATAAACACGGAATATTATTATTATTATTATTATTACCAAAGTTGCTATGTACATATGTACATTGGATATATTAAACCATGTATTTATACATCAAGAGAACAGGAGACACCTTAGAATTGAACCCTGAGAGACTCCCATCATAAATGTTGAGGAACTAGATGCTGCCCTTTAAAACAAACCGTCTGTTCTCGGTTAGACAGATATGATTCAAACCACTGAATACTGGTATCAGAACATCCAATGGCCTTCAATTTACGTAGCAGAATATCGTGATCTATAGTGTCAAATGCTTTGCGTAAATCAATGAAAGCAAAATCTGCTACCTTATTGTTATCAATTTTCGAAGACCACTGTTTCACAAGCTTCATTAGAGCTTTGTTTATTTTCGGGTAAATGAACCTTGAGAATTATGAGCCCTGTATTTCATTTTCTGATGAACTTTCGGATTAACCAATCTTCGAAATAAACGACATGGCAGTAAAATCTCAACTTATTATACACGTACACGTAAACATGACAAATGAAATTACAGTGCGTTAAAAACCGTGTACCCAAAACGAATGTATGAAGCTTTCGATAATTAGGATGCTTTCCAAATCTGACTACTAACATAACGCATTTACCCTATAAAGTGAGAGTCATCACTTAGAGAGACACATCTTAAGTTAGCTGATCACATCAAAATAAAACAATCATATTCACTGTGAAAGTATGAATAATGAATTTTGTTGTATTTGTTCGTTTATCAACTGATTTTAAAACTTGTTATATATATATATCTTTCAATTCGTAAAAATAAGAAAATTGAAAGAGCCTTGCTCGTATCTTATGCACGAAAACAAAAATTGCTAAATAAATGCAATGAATACAGAGAGCAATACCATTGTCTGATTGTATATGATCCAGTGAAGCAATTAGAAGCAAAGATAATTCTCTATTTGTAGATGATTTGAAAACTTAACACATTTCCTTATATCTCTTTCAAAAATGATTAACATGAATATAGTTGGTTGGTTGTCTTCACATATAAAAGTCAGAAAACATGAATCAAACAAATTATTATCGAAAATAATATCGCTGGTGACATTCGTTTGTTTATTTACAACACATATTTTATTGTTAATGAAAAAAGAAAAAAATATAAACCTTTTGCCCACTTTGTTTCTTAAGATGAGAGCATTTCCAGCGATGTAAAACATTCATTAACAACAATTAATGTAAGTAAAGTTCCGATATGTTTTCAGTATGAAAGGCTGTTTCTGGTAAATAACGATCTGTGGTGATTTTACATGAAAAGAAACGATGTATATTAGGCGTCATGACTTTGCTTTATACTTTGTATAATTGAATTTTAATCTGTTTCTACCCTAGGTTTTCAATAAATTCGTCCACACGTGCAATACAAACATCGTATACCATATGCAATGAAATGAAATGATACATTAGAAATAGAATGCACTTTCTATATGATAAAATGACTGATCGTTGAGGAACTTAACATGCTCATTGGTTCAAAGCTACCACCAACCTAACAACCTAAGAAATCCACTGGGACGAGATTGATAAAGAAAGTTTGTAATAAGGATAGATATGAAATAAATGAAATATTAATCATTCCTGGTTGACATCTCGAGTAGTTTCATGAATATCGTTATGAAAATTGCCTGGTATTTTTCATAGTCTTGCAACGGGATAATGAGGTAACCCAATCGGCTGTAAATCTGTAGGCACACCCACGACCTGTCTGACATCATGACGGCTCACAGTCAGCCGAGCATTTCCTCAAATCTTTAGCAGTAGATTGATTGTTCGAACCAGTAAAAAGAAATAACTCACCAAAAAAACTTGCTGGAAATCATCTTCAATAAAACCAACAACTCTCATTTGCACATAGTGACCTGTGTGAAGCGCATTGTGTCGGGCTTTACTACTTACCTTGATTTCCTTTTCTTTCTATGCTCATTACTCAGCTTCTATATATTTCTACCAAAATCGTTTGGCACATGTCATTTTATTCGTAATCTTGAACATTCAGTGTAAGTTTTGTTGGATTCTGTGAGAATTTATTTTCTATCATTACCAGAACTCAAGCCTATCTTGAAGTGCTATGATACAAATTAATTCATTCACCTGTTACGAATATAGTCAGATTGCAAATTGCATACTTTACTTGTTGGTAGGTACGACAAACAGGAGTCGGGCTAACTCGGCTGAAAGGCAACTCATCCCAGCTGCAAAAACGGTCAGTTTCTGCAGGTTTAGGATTAAGTTTTGGATTTAGGATTAAGTTTAGGGTTAGGGTTAGGTTTAGGGTTAGGGTTAGGGTTAGAGTTAGGGTTAGGGTAAAATGACGAAAACTGACCGTTTTTGCAGCTGGGGCGAGTTGTCTTTGAGCCGAGTTAGCCCGGATTCGACAAACATTATGGCTTGTCCTACCTACACGCAATTTGTGCAATTCGCATTCTAACTATTAAAATTAAATTAGTCGTAACAGATGAGTGAAGTAATTTGTGTCACAAATGTGATTCGTATTTGCAGGAATACTCAAGTACTTCTGAAAACAGACTGATGTGCAAGCCTAATATTATATTCCACGTAACCAATACATGCATATTATCATGCCAATAAGAAACGGATTTGCCATCGTGTTTTCTATGATGTCCGTTGGACTTTGAAATTCAGGAAGTTATTAGGGAAGCGTTGCATAAACAATAAACATGCCATCATACTGAACTTTCGGTTTAATTAGCTGTATTTGGAAGGGAAACCGACATAATATATACCTACGATTTGGAATGACACAGAATATAAATTGCACGGGTATATAATTCATAGCAGCCATTTTTATCCCATTAAACATCTAACACAATACATACTTCTCTTTTTCAGCCGATGAGGCGACGTGAAAAAATTGCAATTTCACAAAGGAAATGGAAACAAAGATTGGTTCCACCCCCCCCCCACCCCTCCCCTTTCCCCCGGAAGAAAATGTAGGATCCAGAGTGATTGGTTTCGTATATACAATTATGTGCTTCATTTGATTTTGATTTTGACGCGTGAGTATTTTACTTATATCAAACATATATTTATAATAACGTCAACTTCAGAAACTGCAAAATGCCCAAATATATATAAAATTCTCGCTGGATATTTTGATGAAGAAATATAACATTTGAGAGATCGTAAAGTGTTTGTTTTTTTAGCTCGCGCCGCTATCTCGCCAAATTTAGAAACGGGATAGTTTCAGGCAGCGAAATCCATGAACATCCTCATGTGATGATATTTGAGCACATTGCTACCTGTAACTCCTTATGATTCGGGCAGCATGGTATTGTATGAAAATTGTATTTTATTTATAGAAATGAAATTTATACCGCAACAAAGTATGTTTTTACCCTCGTTCTCTTCACTTCTCACAAAATTGATAACTCAGGATGATTCCTGGCAACGAGATGATCGAATATATAACCTTACATTTTATTTAGTGACTAAATAACATTTTTCCCCAAAATGATAGTGCAAAAATATTCGCTAGCTAGCCCGTGCCGTACGTCTATGTATACGAGGGATGGGAAACAATCCTTTTTTCAGGAATTTGGGATTTAGGTGACGCAAAACTTTTCAACTCCTTAAAGGGTGCCGTGACTAAAAAAAAACAACAACAGGGGGTTGCAAAACGCTTATCTAGTAGACTAAAGACTGGTGCCCCCCCCCGATCGACTGCACCCATGCTACGTCACTGACTAGTCCAGTATAAACATATCAAATTGAATGAAGATGACTGGAAGAAGTGTGTTTTCAAGAGTCTCTTGAAGATTGTCAGGGTAAGAG
>JARBES010051402.1:0-10984 GCA_030265145.1 Strongylocentrotus pallidus | reverse complement strand
ATTAAAAAAATGCAGCCAAGACGCATAAGTGCAGTTAGCTGCCGCCGGCTGGTATATTTATTTTTGACGCCTCGCCTAAGGTATTCACTTTATTCACTTTTAAAAAAAGAGGATATGTTGTGGAAGACTTGGTATTCTGCAATGGAGGGGTAGGAGACGGTTATAAGGAATGATGTTGAATTACATGGGCTTAACAAGAACAGTAATAATAGACCTTGCGGTGTAATTTTAATGAGTGTTTTGCGTTCCATTTCAGTAGGAAATTAAGATGGATTTGTTGGGGAAAAAACAAGCATAAATCAATATCTGCATATTACCATACTTCCAGATGCAGCTTCAGTGACCACCAGTGACTGGGATGGAATAATACTACCTGAAGGTAAGATTTGTAAATTTTGGGCTTTGGAGAATGTGTTTGTACAATCTATGCATGGCTATCTTCAATATATGCGATACTTTATTGCATGCATTTATTACCCTTCAATATGCTTTGTAAAGGAGCGACATGACAACAAAATATAGCCAATATTCTTTTAATTTATCTTAAAAAACACCAAAGTGTAACACACATGTATCCATAATGATATAAATAAATATAGAGATATATCAGGCATACTGCCCCAGAGGAATTTTGTAGGCATAGGTAAAAAATAATCATGTTACAACTAATTTATTATTCAGTTTCGAGTTTGGAAGTACCATGGGCTCTAGTATTAAACTTAGCCCTGATGCCTAACACCTATTCGCTAAATTACCAGAAATGGGATGTAAAGGAGCACAAAGCGGATTGAAATGAACATTTGTAAAGTGGTTTAAGGTATTTTTTAGAGTTGTAAGGTAAAGGCCTTTCTTTCTCTACAAACCTCTAGTAGCAAAACACTGTCATTATTATTGTGGGAAATTTTTTGATAAATCTAATTTTATGTTCTGGAATATGATTTTAAAAATATGATTGTAATATCAATAAGAATAGTGGGTTCTTGTATAGCACTCATGTAGACCTGTCAGACTTGAGAGACTTGACACTCCTGGCGCTTAACAGTTATTACTCTTCATGTGTGTCAAAATAAGAATATTTGAAATGATAACTTGAACGATTGATCGACTACCGGTATGCCTTCCACTGCTTGTGACTCAAACATATTCCACTAACTCAAGTCTTAATTCACATGTTATAAGCCAAAGATTGTTGAATATGAAATGGCATGTAGAATGTTATGCACAAGGAATTTCCTCAATCACAACTTGGTATGATCAGTCTTAATTTGCAAGTCATGTAAAAAAAAGACTAATCATCTAAAGATTTTTATCAAATTAAATATTGTGATGAGGTTAAGACATTTCAAAAGGAATTTGGACCTAGCTCTTCAAGGTTGAAATATGTAGACAAGATAAATAAACCATAATGCAGCGAAAGATAATCTGGAATCAGGTTAATAATGCGTGCATAATAGACCAAGATAATTGAAGAAGATTGAATTAGAAAATAATAGTACTCTTTAACCAGACTCTAATCCTACACGTAGAGGTGTTGTGGTAGGATTATTCAGTGAAATGCACTGTGCGCTGATAATGGCTACCGGAGCTATAATTTCCAAAGCTCTAGGGAAGTGTGTAGGGACATTATATATCATGTGTTATATGCTATACAAGAACAGATTATTATTATTACACGAGCCTTATGGTGGGTAGACAGATGCAACGTGTTCATCAGCATCTTTTGACCATTGGGGCATTATGCATGTTATAATCAGCATTTGGTTCATCACGCAGCATTATTAGCATTTTGTATATCATGCACGATCATCTACTTATCATTCAATCTATAGTATTGCATCTGCTTCACTTTTCTACTGGCCGGATAAAACACAAGTTTAGACAATTCCCTCTGAGTGCATGTTCACTGACCTACAACTTGCTAATAAACGGAGATCACAAGGTTTGACAGTCATCTTCAAGTCCCATGCAAGACATCATAAAGATTTGTTATACCCACAGAAAGACCAAATACCACAACTTGGTTCTGATACTCAAGATGTTACTGAAGTATACCCCTTTATACATACAACTTCTATGGAGAGAGGCACACTATGGATAATATTCTGCAGATGACTTTAAACATAACGAAGTGCATAACGGAAATTACTGGATATGTACATTTTCACTGTAAATATTATCTTATCCTTCCAGAGCTCTTCGAACTTTCAGAAACTATACAGTTTCTTATGTTTGTGCAAATGTATACCACAACTATTTTCATAATAAATAGGCTTGTAACCATTTATCATGTACAATTTTTCCTCAGACGTTATTGATTCTGCTATAGAATGTATAATGAGTTTGTTAATAAGATTATCAGCGTATACAGTGACCTTCAGGTTTCTCAGCCTGAACTGCTGGTCACTTTTTCTTTGCCATTTAACAAACAAACTAATAAATAAATATGAACATGTACATAGATACGTGTACCGTCACTGTACAGTATCTACTGATTCTGAATACAAAAGTTGAGCTATCGCTGACCAAATGATATTTCATAATGAGTACGTAAACTGTTGTCATCTGCAGAAAAGAATCTAGTTTAAGATTATTGATAATTAAAGATTTTCATCCATGTATGTATATTTTAATAAATATGAAGAATATTCAATGAGCTATAATAATAATTCAGGATTGGGAACCTGTACGTCATTTGGTAATAATGAAAGTGATATGATCAACATTTACATAACCTCATGCATGTACTAAAGTGGGACTGCTTTACTTGTAGCTATTTGCGCCCTCTATATAGCAAACAATGCCTAAGTGGTACCCGTTGGTTCCCAATGATCCCCTTTTTCTTATGTTAATTGAGAGCTGATTTGATGAGATAACCACCTGCCGGTGATCACGCGGGGAGGTCTAATCCCTCCTGACCAAACTAGTGCAGATAGGCTTAAACACAAATATATAAGTACGTCTTTCACTTTCAATAAATTGTTGTAATCGCAAGGAGGGTCTTTCGGACGTTACTCAATTTTTATTGTTAACACATAGTTTGCAAATTTCTATTAATTGTTCATTATATCTGCAAGTAACGATTTCACAATACACACTCGTGTTAAAACTATTTTCTGCCAAATAGAATTATTAAACGTACAATTTTGAGGCCACATCAAAGACATTGCTGGCTGCTTCAGTATACAAATGATGCACAGGTTTGAGTGCGATTTCAATTTGTCAACCTCTTCTCTTGTAATTTACCTTGTTATGTGTTTTGCCCTTCATCAGGTTTTCATTTTTCATTCCAAATGATGCCATATGACTAAAAGGTTATATGGTCGTTTAAGCTATTTGGTACGTTAAACTAAAAATAACCCACTTCAACAATTCCCAGTCTACTTGTACATGTTAAAGGATATGGCACAGGTATATAAAGTTGATAAAATCAAGTAAAGTAAACTATTTGTTCAAAACCTATGTGAAATATGGATTTTTATCTCAAAATAGAGGACTACATGGAGATAATTGAGCTGTGTAGAAAGGACTACCGTACTCCTGCCATTATTCAACACTATTTTATAAAATAGGCTTTAAAGAGAAGGTTGAGTTCTGGAATATAGGGAAAATATTTTATGAGCGTTATCATTGTATTATGCAAGTGTGGAAGAACATCAGATAAAAAAATGTTCCTTGAAAAGCATGGCTCTTCAAATGCGTTAATATCTAAATATGGCATGTAACATCATCAAAATCGGGACAGATATTTATGCCACATGTTCGTGTAGTCCCATATGTGCTTGTAACTTTACCAAGACTGGGCCAAATTTCTTATCATTTTGATGATTCCAGAACCTTGCCGTGCACACCAATACTTATATGCTAGATGATCAACCTTTTCTAAGCCATTCCACAACTTTTCTTTCACAACGCAATCGCATGACCAGAACCCGTCTCTATCTTTAATAGTATGTTTTTATTTTGTCAGCTTCCTAAAAGGAAAACTTGTAAAACGTGTTCAAATGTCTGTAAATCTGTAAATTACTAGAAAAGGGAATACCAATTTTGGGGGGCAATAAAACATGAAAATGAGAATGTGAAGCCTCTCCAAAATGTATTAATTTATTTGTTTTTCTTTCATTTGATGAGTTACCCTCACATGTACTAACATGTATGTACGAATACTTTTCAAACGCTTGACCCTCCCACTAAAATTTACATAAAAAACAAAAGGCATTAATGAATACCCTTTCTGATGTTCTATCCTTTTCATCATTTTCAATGTGTAATAATAAGAATATTGCTATGTTGTCTATCTTTTATTTTGATGGGTCTTCTGTGATTATAAACACAACGATATAGTTTTTCATATATATCTTACTTATTTTTACAATGTGTGACCAAAACAAATTTCCATGTATTTATGTGAATTTGAATGAATAGAAAGAATTGAATTGAATTGAATTAATTATATTATTGAATCTTCCTCAAACTTAAGCATATTCCAGTACATGTATTTATAAGCAGGTGTGTAATATGAATGGGCTTACTGATTGTGCTTTAATCATTTGCTTATTTATATACCATCGTCTATTGTCAATTTGAGAAAATATCCTGTACGCAATGATGTACTAACTACTATGAATCTATAATGTTACACAAATATAAAATAGAAAAGCTTTATTTATGCTCTGAACATTTTGATATCCACATACCTGTTAGAGCAATTTGCAATGTAGCGTGTAACATATACTGTTAGTCACCTGTGATATTAGCACATCAAGAGTAAAGATTAATCATGTATGTAAGTGATATTATAGAAAGACACTGTAATTTAAAGCAAATAGCAAAGCAAACTGATTAAACATCTATAGTGTAGTTTGTAGAAATTGATTATCTGATGGACATATTAACATCATGTAACATCTGAAACAAACCATAGCATGAATTGTCTTTCATATCATGCTGCTTGAAGTTTGTAAACATAATTTCAATTTTTACCCTCTAGGGGGACACATTTGGTATACATGTATGTTTTTAAAAAACAGAGCCATATGCATTTTTTTTTATTTTTTTTTATTCTTCTCTTCCGCTAACTGCATTATTAGTTCAAGTCCTTCAGTAATACTTGCCAAACATTTGCATGTCACTTTTAGTTTTCCATCATTTATTAGTACTAATATTAGTACTTCTGTGTGGATAGCAAAACATGTCATGTCACATCCTATGTTTTCATATCGTAACTCATGTTATTATTCCCTTATCATTGGTGTATTTGTGAAATAAATGACAAGAGTAAAAACAAACTTGTGTTTATTTTAACTTTAAATATCTGTTTATCATTGGTGTAATTGTGAAATAAATGGCAAACGTGAAGAAACTCAACTTTTCTATGAAAAAAACCACAAGAACAAAAGCAGAAATACAGAACAGGACTAAGTTACAAGGTTTGGAGATGTGAGCGTGGGGTGAGAAGGCGTGAGTGTAAGATGTGGGGTGAGAAGGCGTGAGTGTAAGATGTGAGGATGTGGGGTGAGAAGGCGTAAGTGTGAGGATGTAGGGTGAGAAGGCGTGAGTGTAAGATGTGAGGATGTGGGGTGAGAAGGCGTGAGCGTAAGATATGGGGTGAGAAGGCGTGAGTGTAAGATGTGAAAGTAACGGTTGAAGGCGCGTGAAGCTAGATGTGAGGACGTGAAGGTGTAGATATGTGATAGTGCGAGGGGAGAGGATGTGAAGGTGTAGAAATTTGAAGGTGTGAGGGTTTGAAGATGCGAGGGTGCGGGGTGAGAAGGTGCGAGGGATAAGGCTGCAGAGGTGTGGAGATTTATGGCGTGAGAAGGTGTGGAAATCGATGCACCCGATACAAAGTGCAGCTTTAATGCTCATTGATCGACTTTGGAAAAATGGTATCAATGTGCTTTAAACGCTTTTATAATACATATATCATGGCTACCACCAATAGCACTGGGTGCTACGTTATATACCGTTCGTTTGCGATTAGACTCGTACGCCAGGCAATTACTGCAATATCTTTTCTACGAACGACTGCAGACACATGCATAGCTATTTATATTATAGTGTAGGCCTATTCATCACCGGAAGTTCCTTCTGAGGTCCAAGGTTAAATGTCAGAGGTGAATAATGCAGATCGAGGTAACAACGTCAGAGGGGAAAATGTCAGAGGTTTTTTAAGGAAATAGATGCAACACGTATGTTCCTATCCCCCTATATACCTCTTAACCTCTCATGGACCGAATTGGGCCACCGCGGGAACTCTCTTGAATAATTTATAATCTTCCCATAAGAAGGTATCTACTCACATTATTACTCGACTGTTCCACTTTTGGATCTGGAGAAGTTGTTTGAAAAGTTCACAGTATGGGCCTTTAGGTGGTCCTCTCACTTGGCCTCATGGGGGCTACGTTCTTCTGCCAAGTTCGATTATAATCCAAACATGCGATTTGAAGCAGATGAAAAAGTTACTTTAATCATTAAGTCCCCCCCCCCCCTCTCAGTGGCCCAATGGGACCACCCTGGGAATTGTCATTATATATTGCTTACTTACAAGCATTTATGCTTTCTTAGCAGTCATGTTGAAAAATTACCACCACCACCAACACCTTTTATTCACAACTTTTACTGCTGAATCTTGAGGAGAAGTTTGAATTTATATAGTTTAGGCACTTTTGGGATCTCCCCATGGGGGCAAAGTTTACCATAATTTAACAGCTTTTGAATCCCTAACCCTAAGGATGATTCCTGCCAAGTTTGGTAAAATCTAACCATGCGTTTTGAAGGTGAAAATGTAGAAGGTTTACGGAGGACGAATGGGGACGGACGACATACAATGGCTCACCTTGAGCCCGATCCGGCTCGGGTGAGCTATACAAAAATGATTATGGTAGTAATTTGGTTCATAAAAATAGGGCAATACAAGATGGAGCAACAGATCAGAAGTGAAGATTGTATTTGTTTGTTGAGGCTTGAAAGATGTACTCTGTGATTCATGGCCTTAGCGTACAAGCCAAGGGAGGGAGTTCAGACCAGTAATATATACTGTTCCCAATTAAACTGGTATTTTACTGGTTCCAGTTAAACTGGTATTTCTAATATATCGATTCCCGATATCGCATAGGTCCTATATCATTTTTTTATTTTTTTTATTTTGGGGTAGGCTTCGTCGTTGTTTTGTGTTTTAGTTTTCGGAAGGGGGTTATTACGATATGTTTAATAATATGTTTTGTATTGCAAGTTGAAATAAGTTTAATATGTTATGTATTGCAATTTGAAATAAGTTTAATATGTTATGTATTGCAATTTGAAATAAGTTAATTTTATGTTGTACATGTATTGAATGAATACAATAAAGAATACTACAAAGCAAAAAAGATACAGCGTGCATCCAGTAAAATTATCTACAAGGTAATCGACAAATCAGATTTCAGGGATTCTTCTACCCATTCTATAATTATGCTTAATCAGATTGGGTCCAGGGAGGTGATAGAGAAGGAGTGGAATCAAGCCGCTCTCCTTTGACCCTATGCTCCAAGCCGCCAAACAGTTACGCGCTAATCAGGTGGTGAGATAAAAGAGCGCATGAAATATCAGGATTAAGAATTCCTACATCAGAAAAGTAGTATCTCAGCAAATGTTAGGTGTCCCTTTCAATGATTTCTCATCAATTGTTGAATGTGTCATGAGATGAACAAGCGAACACAAACTTTTGTAATTTCATACTTTTTTTCCAACTGCAAAAATACAAAAAGTACGCGAAGCACGCATTGACAAACTTAAAGTTATCAAAGATTGTCAATCATGGATTAAAATGACGGAACATTAAAACATGCGAAAATAATCGGATTATCCTAAAATATTGAGTCTTTGTCAGGATATAATTTTTCTTTTATTTTACCAACTCTGGCACAAATTATATAGAGAGCGGAGTTCTAAATTTGAAAAATTGTTTGATGCACTATTCCCAATACATTCCCATATAAAGTTTATTATTTACACTGACATTTTTCCGGTAATTTAATAAACGTGAAACTGGAGCCTGCACTCCGAAATTCACCGTAGTGGAAGAGCTTGGAACTTCAAAGCCAAGTGGAATGTTACGCATCCTATTGATACGCTTTAGAACTCATGCATGCGTTTGAATAAATTACAAGAGTTTCCACTCCTTCTCTATCACCTCCCAGCCTGGTCTAGCAATATGTCTCGATGTAAGATGTATATTGATCAGTTCACTTCATATATTTTCAAAGAATCTTATAACTTGTGAGTTTTTAAGTCACGCTTTAGTTAGTTTAATTTGATTGGTTTGTTCAAAATAGACTCATGCACAAATTTTCAAAATAGGCCTATAAGTATAAAAAGTTAGGAAAAATTCCTATTGTGATTATCTCTCATCACCATCCTCTTCCACTTTAAGATAACATTGTAATATTCTCACACCACTCGCTATTGTAAGATACAAGCATGGTAATCTGGTTTTGCTTTCGATATGATATTCATAGTCAGTATAGTGAATCAATTAGTTGTATATACATCTATATATACATGTATGTTTACATATATTTACAATAGGCGGAGAGATGAAAGCAAGACAAATCAGATCCAGAGGTTGCATGTTCACTCACACATAGATCATTTCCTTGATCGTGTTGATAAACTTATGAGATTTCATCGCTATAGGCCGTCATTAAGGGTAAGTGACCTTTTTAAGGATTTTCTTGAAATTTTTACCGTGCGAAAAATTATTTCAATCTTTTATTACATGCACACACACACAAAAACACTGGGCAGGACGATGAATCACATTTCTTCCTGATGTCACTATGAACCATCTGCGAAGGGCAAAAGCAAGTAATGAATATTCACTGACAACTATGTGTGCTGTATCAAGAAGATATACTAAAACAATACCACAAAAATGTGACAAAGGCATTAGTGAATTTGTTCACAACTGTAGGGCTACCGAAGACTGTACAATCTGATCAGGGATCAAACTTGATGTCAATTTAGGGTGTTCGGATAGGTGGTTGCACTGTTAGGGAGTTAAGCATGTGACTTCTGGCGCGTATCACCCTGATTCTCACTCAAGGTGCACTACAGAGGTGTCATCAAACCCTCAAGAATATGCTGAAGACATTGCTTTCAAGCAGAAAAAAGCATGAAACGAAGACGTTCTTATATGTTGGTTTCCTCTATAGAGCTGTCAGGGAGTTAGTACAGTTGTCTCTGAGGTAAGACCATTTGAGCTAGTATTTTGAGGGCCCTGGAACTGTTAAAATAGCGATCGTTGTCCGACCATGAGGATTCAAAATACTACTTCACTGTGTTTTATCTTTATAATAATCTTTCTCCGAAAGGCCGAAGTATTTAAGTTTCCCAGAAATAAGAAGAAGTTCGGTGGAAGCCAAAATAACTATTAGCCTTGATACTTACACTTGAACATTTCGGAATATGCATGTACGTTAGTTTAATCTGAATTTCGGGTCAACAAAATTAAAAACGAAAACCAAAGACAAACACGATGGAGTTTGCTGCTAAAAGAGTACAATTGAGACATTCGACATGTGCCCAGAAAGGACAATGTTATCGCATAAGCTTTGTGTCGTGTGTACCTTTAGACAGAATTGATAAGAACATTTCTGGTGCATGCATTTGTCAAATTCAAAACAATAAATTTGATCAAACTTATATGTCTCATGCATGACATATAACACCATATTATTGACCACAGGAATGTTGGAACAAGTGTTTATGTTCCCTCATATTTTTGGTTACAGAATATATGTGATAAAATCGACTGAAAACGGGGAAAATTTACCTTTCAAACTGCAAAAACCAAAAGTTAACTGTGCGAGGTAAATAGATAATTAGGATGTAAGATTTTACAGTCTATACTTTTCAGCCACATAAAATGTTGCGAAAAGTTGTTTGTTATTTTTATTACAGCAAAATGTGGCAAAGAGGTATAAGAACTTGTATTTGTTGCTATCAATTATATATTTATTTACGGTTAGCTTCTCTGTGATTTGATCTTTTTCTCTTAGAATGTTGGGTAATGATATATTTATTTAGCGCATTCAACATAGGAAATGGAGTATAGAACGAATTTAAAATGTGAGTGATAAATTTAATTGACAGAGCTGAGTGCTAGGAAATGAAATTTGCCTTGTTTTCACACTGCATGACCATAAAAAGAAACCAATTTACAACACTGTGATACCATTGCTGGTACTGTCCAGTATTACAAGCTGAATCATTTTTTCCTTTAGGTTTTTAGATCCGCAAACATTTATACATTTATCACCAGTTTTGAGTTTATGTATTGCTTTTAAAATAGTGATATAAACAGAGTTGACAGTGTATCAGATAGTACTAAGTACGTATATATCGCTTTCTATCAATAATTTTGAGGTAAGTTTTGTTTTATGACACTGTGAGATCTGGATATGATATTTGTCATTTTTGTGTGTGGAAAACTGTTGCACAGTTCTACAGATAATATGTTCTTATACTTGTACTTGATTTGTGTATTTGTTTCCATCATAGGAGAATTTGGAGGTACCTGTCATATGGCAGTTGCCTATTGTTTAATTGATTGATTGTTTATATGAATGTATACACCTACCAGGGCATTGAGGTCAGCCAGTGATCCTCTCCGTCTGACCGTCTCACATATTCAGTTACTCATCGCATATTAGCCGGTGATAGAAATTTACTGTATATGCTTTACAATAGTGGAATGATCCACCACTTAGAGCTAGACAGTCGTCATCAGTTATTACCGTCAGAAAGGTCTTGAAAACACTTTTTTTTGTTGCAGTTTTTAGTTGTAATATTTTTGTTAATATTATGTATTTATGTATTATCGTCATTTACTGTTAGTGTTTTTGGCCTTATGGGAAAAGCGCGGTATCAGTAATAATAATAACAATAATAATACAAAATAACAATAACAATATCTTCTAGCAGGGGCGTACGCAGGATTTTTTCA
>JARBES010050894.1:0-10996 GCA_030265145.1 Strongylocentrotus pallidus | reverse complement strand
TAAACGAAGAAAGAGAGGACAAATTAAAGAAGACTAAGAAGAACATGAAGAAGAAGAAGAAGAAGAAGAAGAAGAAGGAGAAGAAAAAGAAGAAGAAGAAGGAGAAGAAGAAGAAGAAGAAGATGGAAGAAGAAGAAGAAGAAGAAAGAGAAGAAGAAGAAGAAGGAGAAGAAGAAGAAGAAGGAAAAAAGGAGAAGAAGGAGGGAAGAAGAACGAGAAGAAGGAGAAGAGTAGATGAATTAAGAAGAAGAAGGGGAAGAAGAGGAGAAATAGAAAGATAATTAGTTGAAAGAATTATAGAAAGAGAGAATAATATTAGATTGAGAGAGAAATGGAAAATGGGAAAAAGAAAGGCTAAAAAGAATATAGTTTAGGTACCGCTGAAGTGCCATGTCTCCTGTCGACGATATATTTTATTATTCTAATTTAAGTTAAAGATTGAAGAAGAAAAAAAGACGTTATCGATCTTCAAAAATAAAAAGGTAATAATAGAATGGTTCTTTCAAAAGAACGTAAATAATTAGCTGTGGGATATTAAATATTATTTGAAATCTTTTTCGACTACCAGTTAAGAGACGTCCTTATGATAAATACAGAAATGGTATGTTAACCAGATGCTGAAGATACTGAGCAGTCATCGCAAGACAATTGGCATATGATTTCTCTTCTCCCCTTTGTTCTTGATCTCACGGGGGCCTATCCCCGTCTATGTTTCTGTGATTAATCCAGTTAAAATTCAATCATACTAAACAGTGAAATCGGCTTAGTCGCGGTCTCTAATCAGTTAAGTGGCCGTAGAGAAAAAGGTCTTAAGCCTAACTCGCTTGAATCACCCCTGACCGAGCGTATGGAAATCGTTCCAGCGAGTACCAGTCGTTTTGGGATATGGCCGAAATTAGGGCCGCTGAAGAATTCATTGGGGCGTGTATGCTTCAATCAGAGCAGTTTCAAGTCAGGGCAACCCCCCCCCCCCCTCCACACACTTTTAAATAGAAAGTACCGGAGAAGAAAAATGCTCTCTCTCTCTCTCGAGTGTTGAACAGAGGTGACCCGGGATGGCTGATTGAAAAAGAATGAACAAAATTAATATTGGCTAGTTTGAAGAAGTCATGTTGGTATACAGTATAAAATAATGTGGAGACGATGTACATAAATATTATTGTTAAGCACTTTGTATACTAAACAAAATATATAACTCTATCAATTGCTATTACAATCATTTTGGCAGCACCACTGTTTATATGATTCAAATTTTACATTACTGGTAATTGAAAATTATTCTATTTCCCAATAGTTCGATCTTCAAAATGATATGATATGTGTTCTAGGGACTTTGTGATTGATAGTTGAATATTCATTGAAAAAATAGAATTTGATTATCGAGGCAGCAACGTTCAACATCATAATGAAACAGATGGGGTGAACTCTTTGAACAATTCGCCATGTATTATTCTAAGAAGTGATAAGTGTATCACTTCTTAGAATAATACATGGCGAATAGTGATTCGTCATCATGTACCATACCTTGCGGTGTGTTCACCATATTGTATACCACAAAGCCAAAAATACAAACTTTCCTCTTAAGAAACGATGTTAAATGCTTCAGCTTTACATACCAGTACTCCAATCTGGCTTGAAGCGATTATTAAGGAATCTCTTTAATATACGCCTCCGTACGTTTAGATGTTGCAGAGAAAGGCACTCAACTCCTTTCCCCTCTTTTTCTTGCACTTCACATATGCATTATTTGATTATTTCAAAAGGTTGTATATCCACTTCCATAGAAGTCGTAAAATATGAAAAATATCTTTTCTAAGCTTAATGATTTAAAAAAAAACTTTAACCACGTTAGAAACTTGTTTATGAAAGTAATGTGATATCTCTGGACATTCAAAAGAATCATTATATTTCAAAATACTATTTTACAATTACTATTCTCAATTACTATTTTGATGAACACGCGTTGCATTCGTTAACGTCGGCCTAAAAATGTCGATGAATCATTTTAAAATCACAACATAATTATGTGCCGTTCTATACTCTCATACTCTTATATACTCTTCAATACTCTCCAGAATATGGCCGAATTATATTCTTGTTTACGGTAAACACAGAAGGACTCGAGGTGAAGTTATGACCTTTTGCCAGGTAGCACTTCATATCGCCCCTTTCATTATCGGCAAGGCTATAATACCACCCCTCCAGTCATGATTTCAGAGTGCGCCTGTACTTTATAATGATCCCCCAAATAGGTGCATCTCTCCTCCAGATGAAAACGAGGACCGAATAGTGCATTGTCGAGTTGCTCACCCGAAGTCATTCGTACTGCAGAGTTAAGAAGCTTTTCATGTCCTTAGATGTCCAAGCTTTCCTTGACGATGAACATTTGAAAGATTTTAAAGACGTGAACTGTACATTCAACCCTACTAAAGGTTCACTTGCATAGAAAGATTGGGTTCTCCTATTCTTTTCCTCTTACAGATTGAAATTTCAAAAAGAGTGTATTAGAAATGCACCTGTTCAGAAATTCTTCCTGATAACCGTGACCTTTATAATTAGTTGATGAAATATGCTTAACTACTCCCTAGTAAGATGGAGATGGAGATGGTGCACATTGTTTGAGTGAATAAATCCGATGACGGGGGTAATGATAATTATCTGTAAAGGACTTGGAGACGGTATTTCGTATTTAGCGCTATATGCTATATCGATATAAATGTATCATAATGAATAACAAAATTACTGTATTTGCTTTAAAAAAACATTAATATATTTATACTTAACAATCATTAACACAGTTTTAGTGTAAAAATGTGATATGATCTGAAATTGAATTTGGTGGACATGTATTTACAATTTACAAAACGTATTCAAGAGAATTAATAACGGTATTTATCACGTGGAGTGTAAAGTATTCTTTAATTATAGTAGTTTGTTTTGTTTTGTCGTTTTGTTTCTGTTTGTTTCTGATAAAACTATTTCACAGCCAGTTCATATATAAGCGTGGAATACAATCATAAATTCATATAGTGTCGTAACCTACAGCTGAATCTGAGGGTTGGAAGGGGTCTCAAATCGCCCTGTGTAAGCCACTCCGTATTATACGGATGGTAGTGGTGGATGTATGGTTGTCTCTTTCACCAGATTCACCATGCGATGCAATGGTTGATGTCGGAGTTCTCTTGTGGTCTGTGCTCTGAATCTCTCTGAGGTATTTAATGCAAGGGCGTAGGCAAACATGACCTATTTTCCCACATAATTTGCACTGTTCATTCGTTAGATATTGTATACAGGCTTCACATTTCGATCCCGTTTTGATTCTTGTGAAACAGATTCAAGAATACATATTATGAGGCTATATTAAGATCATTCGGCATTGGGAATCTTTTCATGGAAATATATAACTTTGTTAGGATTCTTTATATTGCATATAAACAAACACTGATCAGACAAAAAGGGTAAATTCTAACTGGCTTATATTGGTGGGCTTCTACTTACTTCTACTTTTAATTTAAAAAAAAAATTATCTTTCATTGAGTTGATAAAGCACAATATCATTAAAAGGGAAACTTAATCAAATTCTTGAACTTAACTAGAAAAACAATGTTACAATAAAATATAGGGGAGGAGGATAGCCCTTTAAAATGTGTTTGTTTATCTTGTCTATATAATTTCTTGTGATGTATCTTGAGAAGAAAAGAAAAAAAAATCGTCAAACTGTGCATTCCAGTATTAAAAAAGTAAGCTCTACGTCCCAAATTTCTATTCTGCGAAAACAGATCAGGAAAAAACGATTTTCCTGACAGTATTTGAGGCTTTGTTTCAAATTTTCCCCAGGCAACAGAAACTGATTACTTCTACGAAGCCGTCCATTACATTCAGTAATAATACATCGAGGTATCTTCGAAGAAATCATGAAGAAATAAGGAGAGGGAAAAAAGGAGAGAAGGATTAAATCAGATCAATAAGAAAATCACATTCAAAAGACTTAATAACGTGATAGCTGAGGCGTGATATGTATAACGTTACACTTCACTCATTGCAGTAATGACCAATATTCGATCTTGTAGTTACAACTAAATTCAATCGAGAGCCTGTGGCATCGATCGTTCTTCTCTTGCAATTGAGAACACAAATACGAGTATCGCTATTTGCTTCAAACCAATTCTTCACGGGTTCAAATCTCATCTAATCGCTATTTAATTTGACAAACAATCAAGAAATATATCGAGTTTTCTTGTTTGCCCTTCGCCCGTCCGTCGAAGTTGAATCCACGGGCAAGGTAACGAAATGAGATTTAGCCAATCATTCTTAACGCATCATATCCGAATTTGGACTGGTTAGGGGGTACTAAACTAGATTATTCCCATGATTCAATTGGTTCAACGGAGACATTATGGATAACGAAGTTTTGGCGCACTTAACTTGATCGTCTGTTCACCGGCACGGTTCCCGCTCGACCTGTGCGCGGCCACGACGGGTATACACACGCGCACCCACATTCACCCACCCACACACAGCAGAAGCAGCATTTCAGTGTTTGGAAACGTAATTAAAATTCGATATTTACAGGCTTGGACCCACCGCAGTCAGTTTGGAGATGGATGCATGAGGAATTGTGTGGTATATTGGTAATAGACCTGATATTATGACCAATTTGACGAGCGAAATTTGTCACCAGCAAAACAAATTTAGTTCAATCAGGTTTTTGTCGGTCGAGTAGGTCTTGGGTTAACTGTGAAAGGTGTTGAAGCTGTGACTATGTTTAGGATGTAGGTTCTTGTATCAGTGCGCCCTGTCTATCCTAATTGAGGAATTAGGAGAATATTGTATTACCATTGACCTATTCGGGGTTGATGTACGATAATTCGTATGCGAATTCAGTTTATATCGAATAAATAGCATGTTTATGTTCCGTGAAATAAATGTAAAGAATTATGTACTTGGCGATGGTTTTCTGTTATGGAGAAGGTTTTTCGTTTGACATAAGGACGTTTATTAATACAGATACAGCTCACGTGTAATGTATACATCATGACATGAAAATTATTACCACGTTTGTAATTAAATTTCATTTACTTGGATGGGAACAATGAAATAGGGAACGGGAAGATCTAAGGTCAAAAGAAAAAACAATAAGTTATGGCTTTAGAAAATACAGGGTTTACAAATAATTAAAAGAGAATGATGGTGTTGAAATATGATAAATGATTGGATTAATAATGAAAGAATGATTAAAATGAGAACGAAGAAAACGAGGGGAAGAATATTTGTTACAACTACGTGTATAACCGATATTACTACATCTTTCACAATTTTAATCCGTGGCTTTAAAACAAAAAAGTAGAAGACATTGAAAAGGAATAACTAAGATGAGGGAGAAGCCAAAAGGACAGAATGATAGAAAGAGAGAGGATGAAGGCGAGATGGAGAAATGAAAACAAGACGTGTTGAACCATGCGCGAAGCCATGAGAGGTAATTGTTTACCAAGCTGGGAAGTTTGGTCGGCTGGGTCGATAGTCTCCGCGCCTTGCAGTGCCCCGAGCTACACAGGTGCCGTACCGCTGCCTGCCAAGCCATACCAAGACCGGCCCGATGACTTATATACACCCCTCATATACTATACAAGGCGCTGGACAGCTACCAATACTATCCACGACCGCAGAACATCCCCAATCACCGTCAACATCGACACCACCATCCTCCTCCTCCTCATCACCATCGTCCATCGCTCATCACAATGTATCAACACCTTGTACTGGTGGCTATTGGAGACAGGGGAGCCAAAAGGCGCGGGAACTGAGACGATGATTTGCAAACATTTTGGTTGGTTATCGGTCTCACGTTGACACGTTGGCTGTCGTCTGTCTGATCAATACGTTTGTTCAGATTTCCCGCCCAATTAAAAACAGCTTTAGGACTTGTTGTCATCGCACTTTCTTGTCTATAGGCCTCTGGAGAAGTACACACCCCTCCTACCATCATCAAATCTTAACCCTTTAACCCTAGGTGAAACAGTGATGTCAATGCTTACTGCCACCGTGGATCAATTAGGAAGATTTATATTATTTCTACCTGTTCATCTCTCTAAGTAATCGATATGCCCCCTTTCACCTTATGTTCGTTATTCTGGTCTCAGTCTTCATCCGTCCTCTCTTGAGGTCATCGAGTTCAGCCCGGGTTTGAGAATATCACCGTTCTCTATAAAACTAATCGTACTTTAATTTGTTTGCGCCCCTTCCATCTTTTTCTTTCCCGTTATACCTGTCACATAATATAATTTAGCTTATGTATCTATTAATCAGCTTTCGATTAAAAATAATAAATCATACATTATACCGTGATGCACTGATGACTCCACATCTTCTAAAGATTACTATCCCACACCAGTGACGACACTCTATTACGGATCAAAATCTTCTCGTTCTCTATATGGCGTATCTCTCTCATATATAAAAATTGTTTTTTTCATCATCGAATATTTCTACTATAGTTCAAAAGCATAAGTAATGCACGGCGATGTAATAACATCATTACTATCGATCAAATTCTGTAATACTTTTAAGGAGGTCATAATCAGCATCATCATCATAACAATCATAAAAACCGCCGCATCGACCACCACTATTATAATCATCATCATCATCACTGTCATTTTCATCACTCTCATCATTACCATCATCACAATCATCACTATCATAAAAACAAACATCATTAGAATCAGAATCACTATGAACATCATTATCATCATTATTATCACCATCGTCGTCACCATTATCACTATCATCATCCAAGACAGCAAAAATGATGACTGTAACAAAACAATTAGGCCACGACAATCGTTTGTCATCACTATCACCACCACCATGGTAACCACCAGCATCCTCCTCCCAAAGCCTCTTAACTCCTCCTCATCCACACCCTCATCATCACCTATCACAATGTCATCTCATCATGGCGTCTTTATGGGCGGTTAGGGAATAACCAAAAGTGTTTCACCCTTCACACTTTCACACGAACTCAGAACATAAAATCCACTTTTTTAGGCTAAGAAAAGAAAATAATAAACCCAACGGCTTTTCTAGTCATGCTTTGACACGTTAGCTGTCGTATGTCTGATCGATACGTTTTTTCAGTTTTCCCGCTCAATTAAAAGCAGCTTTAGATGGTGTTGTCATCGCACTTTCTCGCTGCGGTCTGATGAAGAGAGCTTGTCGGGCAAGGGAAAGATCTGAACGCTGCTGAACTTTCTCACATCGGACATTAAATAATCTACATCTAAACCTATGTGATAAGATTGTTAAGAGAGGTCTGGAGTTTAATTCTTTTCTTCAGCATAAACTCCTGATACTCAATGATATGTGTTTGCTACATATCCCATTTATACAAGATTTGCACTTCCGAAACACGATAAATAGTCGTATAATGGGATACACGCTGGCATGAAATATAAACAAAGTGTACTATTTCTTTATGTTACATTACGGTTTTACAGAGATAGATGACAAAGTCATATAAATGACACTGTGAAGTGAGAAAAGAGTTATTCAATAATATAGACATGCGGAAAGTGAAAGAATTAAATTAAACTATTGTGAATAGATGATTGAGATGATAAATAACACAGTGAGTATACGTATTATTTAAACAAAATCTGTCTGTTTTTTAATGTTTATGCTGGAGCTTTATAATAATGACTGCTGCACTTTTTTTATTGCATGATGTAAGTGTGAAGTACATGGAGGATTAATAACCTGTGATTGGAAAATTCCTGAGGTTTCCATCTTAATCTGGTAACCAATCATTGCACGTCATGATGGAAAATATGTTTTTCTAATATTTCACAATATTCCCCTTTTATCCTGATTTCGAAATTGAACGGGAACGGAATGTATATTTCGGTAGAAGCCCTGGTTCTCCAAACCTATATGTGATGAATCTTGAAACACAAGTTACAAATAGACGTAACTTCTCTAACATCAACCAATCAAGATCACTGGTTTGCGTTAGTTTATCATGATTGGCTGATCCTGGTGAAATTGAACCTGATTGTAATGTATGCATTGAAATAAAATTGATGCATAAGATTGTATAACCCTGGTAATGGATGTCGATCATAATGCTGTCCATGATCAAAATTACCTTACTTATATAGTGCGTATCAAAAATGTATACTTAACTTCGATAGATTCTCTTTTAAAATTTATAACCCGTTTGACCTAGAATTATATGTCATTTAAAGAGCAACGAATATTTTATCTAATGATACCATATTCATAATTCTGCTGCTATACGGATAAATTAGCAGCAGGTTTTTCAAGAAGTGTTGTCAAATTCCTCTTGTACCAAGTTTGGACTTAAGCAATAAATGTGGGTCAAAAGCCCTAACGCTTTGTTATTTTAGTTCGAAAACAATTTCTGACTTATAGAACAGAAAATGGAACACTGTCAACTCATATTGTAGAAAATTATCATTGAAAAGCAAAGTTTATGAGCCATGATGACAAAATCTTGGCTTCTCTATAGTATCCCTTCTTTAAGGTAAGCCTTGTCATTGAGTTTTGTCTGTATGTATCCGTCTCTCCTCATCTCCCCCTCGCAATGATTGTATTTGTTTTGGTATATTCCCCTCCCCATCTCCCCTTGTATGTGTGTCTCTGTATTTTAGTTCTTTTTTCTCTGGTCCTGTCTTGTATTATCTGTATTGTATTTGATTCTCTCTTCTCTTGTGCCCTGTGATTGACATGGGCCCCTGAAGGATGCATCAGCCCGCCTTCCCGCGCATTTCCAGATGTCCAAACAACCTTTCTAGCCGCGCTCCCAGAAATTGCCGCCCATCCCCTCCCAACACTCACACTTTGCAATGCAAACCAGCTCATTATTTTCATAGACGACACGTAATTGTTTTACCCTTGCCGCCCTAGCCCTACCACTGACTGTCGTGGCTGCTACTTCTTGGGATGGGGCGACTATACTTAAAGTTAGGTGACGAAACGAAGCGATGGAGCCAGCGAACCCCGTAGGGCATCGCCCTTACATCGCCTTCAAAACATAAGAAAGAAGAAGAGGAAGAACTGTAGCAAAGATGAGATTATTACCACAAAATATCAAAAGGAGAAAGATGCAAGGAGAGATAGATAGAGAGAGAGAGAGAGAGAGAGAGAGAGAGAGAGAGAGGGGGGGGGGGGAACTGCCCTGTGTTTCCCACCATGTAATTGCAATTTGACGAAGCGAGTAGTTTTAATCAGACAACAATGATGAATTTCGCTGCTCTCATGATGATGGTTTGCGAGTATAGATTATGCGGGTTTAATCATGAGGGCGGTTGTAGCCCAGCGAAATGGCGGAGAGACAGAGAAATGAGAAGAAAAAATGGGTGCCCCTAGAGCGCTTCCGATACGAAGTATTGTGAGTAACCAAATACGTTTAAAGCCAGGTCAGGGAATCCACTGAGAAATATTGATATGATCTGTATAGGGTTACATACGATAGTACTTTTGGCGATGTAAAGGAAACGACCTGATACCCAAGAAACGACGCAAAAGAATCAAAGTCATTTGAAATTGATTCTAACCCTGGCGATCGAGGTGGAGGAAGAGAGGGAGATAATGCTAAGAAAGAAGTCATATTTTGATAGGAGTAGAGCCAGTGGCGAGTTTATCATTGCAATCGTTTTAATGGGTAGCGAGTCTCTAACGATTCTTTCACATGAGTAACACGGAATACAATCGCTATAAATTGATTTCAGACATGTTTGGAGGCACTTTTGAAGAATCATTTCACTTCTTTTTTTGTTTTTACAAACCGTGTTCCTTTGAATTGTTTCAGATTGTTTGTTCTTTTGCAGGCAGCATATAACAGATCCAGTTGCAATATGAATGTCATTTTATTTAACTTAAATCATATTGGTCATTGTTCAAGCCGTGGTTTCTTCTTTGTATTAGTACAGAATAATGAAACCATTATTTCAGATATTTTTTTGTAAAATTTCCTTTCTCTCAAAATGGAATACGACTCTCGGGATTACAAAAAAGAGAGTCCTTGTAAGTTGTAAAAGTGCTGTAAAATGAATAATAAATACCTATCACAGGTGAAAAAGAATATTGAAATCATTTAAAAACTCGACATTTCACACTAATAAAATCAGGGACTGCTTCAGCTTCATGAAACCAGTTATTAAGGAGAGGAAATACGAATTAGATATTCATGTCTTTGGAAAAGGTCAATATGATACCTCTCTGACTTTACTTCCATACGAATTTCGATGATATGATAAGACTAGCCCAATATTCAGCTGCCGATAGATAAAGAATGAAATAGATATTGGGCGGAGAAAATTATTGGCCTGCGCCTTACAATATTTGTAACTCATATAGGATATATTAATATGTATAGCTATATGTAACTCCAAGATTCATATCGACTACACCGTTACCAACAATATAGATAATTTGACCCATTTGTTCTCCATACAAAGAAACAGTTTGAAAGCTTCAATAGAAATGTTCTTTCGCAGATGGCTAAATGCTTTATTATTGCCATCGCATGAACACATTTCAGGTGGAAAAATGTAAAAGAGCAAAGTTGTTCATGTTTCATTCAGTTTTAAACAATTTTATCAAATTTACAAAATGTATTGTACCCTCAACATTACTAGTACTGGCAATACTATTATTGATACTTTTATTTATATTACTATTATAACTACTGCTACTACTACTACTACCACCAGGGGCGGCGATTTCTTTTCATGACCGGGGGAGGAAATGAGAGATTTTCCTCAATATTTACTTGTACATTTTGAAGGATATTATGCAAGGGAGCGTAGCGACCGCGCGAGAAGATTTTTGCATTTTTATTAGACTAAACGCCGCATTCTCGGCCCCTCCAATACCTAAAAGTGTGTTGCGATCTTTAGTCAGTATTTGTTATACATCTTTCTTTTTGCACTTTTTCAAATTTTCTGGGGGGGGGGGGGACGTTTACCCCCCCCCC
>JARBES010050461.1:0-11000 GCA_030265145.1 Strongylocentrotus pallidus | reverse complement strand
ACCGAGAATTATCGATGTTTTATCATAACTTAATCATAATTATAATTGATAAATGACACATATTTGTAAAGCTTAGATCCTCCTCTTTTATTTGATGCAACTCATATGATGCCTATCAAACGCATGAGTGATTAAAATGAATTTGAAGAGAGGTTACCAAAAAGTCATTTGGCGGACGGTTTCTGAATTCCAAAGAGAAAATCACATTTCTAAAAAGTTGAGTTTCTGCTCTTTCATACGACACCTCAATCAGGAAAAATATGCTATAGGAATAACAAAGTTCTGTTTGTTTAAAGTAGTGCTTGCATATGGTCAGCTACAAGACAATTTGGTCTGTTGCTAATTAGTGAAATAAACTAACTGAAAGGGAATAAGATGGGGAACTATGCAGGGGAACCACTCCTAAAGAAATTTGAGAACATAGGGGAGAACAAATGACAAATAAATGGGAAAACTTTTTGTAAACGTTCAAAACTTGCTATTTTTTAGTCAATGTTGACCTTGACCTTGACCTAAATGGAAAAAACTGATGTCTGGCGATCTCAAAAGTATTACCAAATGAAATGGCATCCCCAATTTAGTTGGAAATGACACCTTAAACGTTTTCCTGGAATATTCAGTTCAAAAGTTAAGCGTGTTTGTACATTAGAATAGGCAGGACTGGTGGCCATTTTGGATTTGACCTCTCACGGTCCTCAGAGGTCAAATCTGACTACCCTCCACATCTGAAAATGGATCTTATGGTCTAAACTAACTATGCTAGAAGTTTCATGCCTTTCTCAAAAAGTGCAATATATGGGAGCTTATCCGCTGTACTAAAGTCAGTAATTACATCTACTTAGGGGAAAATATCACAGATGATGCCAGACGCGAAGCAGAAATAAAAAGAAGAATATAAATTGCTCGGAATACATTTCTGGCAATGAAAGGATTATTCACGAATAGAAAGGTGAAAAATGCGCTTAGGTTGAGATTAGTAAAAGTATGGTCTGTCCTATTGTATGGAGCATAAACATGGACAATAAACAAGGCCATGGGAAATAGAATAACATATTTTGAAATGTGGATCTACAGAAGAATGATGAAAATATCCTGGAAACGAATGAAAACCAACAAAGAGGTATTGCACATGGCAGGGAGTAAACAAATTGAACTAGTAGGATTAGTTAAAGAGAGAACAAAAATCAAATACTTTGGTCATGTTAAAAGGCACCAAAGCCTCTTAAAGGATATATTGGAAGGAAGAGTGGAAGGAAGTAGACCTAGAGGGAGACCCAGAATCACCTGGGAAGAGAATGTCAAGACCTGGAGTGGACTAAAACTGCAAGAGTGCACCAGAAAGGCAGAAGAGTGAAAGAGTGAAATGGAGAGATGTTGCAATCAACCTCCGAACCGGGAGAAGATACTCAGATAGATAAATAGTTCAATCATAAAATTTGAATGGAACAGCATATATGGTATAATGTTGTTGTTGTTATTTATTTTTGTTTTTATTTGCAAAACAAAATATGATCAGTGATCAATCATATCAAATGCTTGGGCGAAGTATAGAAATATACCAAGTGTCGTCACTTGCCTATCGAAAACATTATCAAGGTCACGAATGAGTTTTAGTTTTTTTAGCATTTTCTGAATCCTTACAGGTGCTCAAAGAGAATAAGAGAGCATTATTTGTCTGTGTTTCTTTGAATTAAGATAATCCATGCAGTCAAACCCCTTTTGGCAGAATAATGTTATAAACGATGTGTAGAGGGAGAAAGATGGATTTTATAGAAAAAGAGGAAGAGAGATAGAGGGAGGGATAAAGTGAGAGATAGAGATAGAGGGGAGATAAAGAGAGGATGAGAGATAGAGAGAGAGAGAGATAACGATTTAGAGAGACGGAGAGATAGATAGAATACAGAAAGAGAGGTGTTCTCGTTCACCACAGTTGTAACCCGTTTGGCATAATAAACAAAAATTGACGGAAATCAGACACCGTACCATTGCGGTCCTTGCTTTCAATATGCCCCTCACTTTTTCCCCTATAGATCTAAGGGTTTCTAAATGATTGAGATATTGACATTCTGTTATTTAAAAGAAAGTTATACATATGGAACATTTTTGCTTTTTAGGAAAATAATGCAAACATTTAACCTTTCGTTTATTATTTCGTTTTATTCAGTCTATAAAATTTCACTTTTTCTGAGAATAAATTTATATTGGGAGGGGGATGTTAACCCTTATGCCACACCATTCCCTGTAAACACCGCATTCTATGTCCTCCGACCCCTCCCCCCTAATCCTCACTGAACTTGAACTTGTGTCCCCCCCCCCCCCCCACGGTCTAATTCGGATTGACGCCCCTGATGCTCATTAAAACATAGAACCAAAAATAAAAGCACTTATGGCAATGGTAACGGAAAGTATACAATGTCATGTTGATGATAAGATCTACCCATTGACGAATAATAAATACGTGACGAAAATAGTCAGTGTTATATAACTTCCTGTTTGTCTCAAGCTTAGCCCCATATACTTCATTAGAGTTATCAATTGGAATATTACTTTTCGCCATATGTTACATGATACTGATTTTAAATAAAACAATTAAAAAACAATTGTACCAGTGGAAGCCCCATCAGCATCACCTGTGGTCTTCCTGAGGGCCCTGCAATTAATATTACCCCAGCAATTGTCGGTAACCCATTTAGACATGGCTGGAGAGTGACAGAATGTCATTAAATGTCATTAAAAAAAAACAATTTATGTTTCTTATTACAGCTTGGATTTGCACCTTCCAATATGATGAGTGCAACATTATCCAAAGCCTTGTAGACGATACAAATTGGGCTGTCCGAATCAAGGGTAGGTGACCTACCGTTAATTATATGAATTTATGTTTTGTTTTCAAGTGTGTAATTTATTCATTATTGGTATATTTTCTTATGTGAATCTTTCTCAATTCAATCACTTGTTTCACTAACTGAGTGACCAACTGCAGTAACGTATAGGGTCTTAATATTTGGTTAGTTTTTAAATTTAATCAACAGCCTGCTGGAAACGGGTCATTCATGTATTACATTTATGGACATTTGACCGAATTATTAGTCAACAGGTTAAACTGGCTTTTTCACTCAACCAGGAAGTTTTGATGGCCTAATGTAGAGAGCAAAGCCTGTTTGTTATGAGTTGTAAATTTCTCAGCATTGTCACGGCATTTAACATTTTCTGATGCTAGCCAGAGTAAATAGTTGTGGAGTGTAGATTTCCTGCCCTTTCATAAAGTGGCTATATCTCACTGAACTGTAAATGATCATTTTGTTTGTGTTGTTAACTGAGAGAAGAGACCATGAGTTATCCTCATGTATGGAAATATTCTGAAAATATTTCGAAACATCTTTTTTCCAAACAGTCAACTGTAAACGGCTTTCAACTTGTTAATACCAGCAAACACAAATACCTATTCGTGTCAAGTAAATGTTGTACCATTTTACAAAAGTTGTCTTTGCTATATACTTCGATTGTATTATATCTTCAGATTTGGGGAAAGTCATTCAATGAAATAAACAGTGAGGTTTTTTTTTCCTTAAACTATTCTGAAGTATTTATTTTGGGTGACCTTTTTCAACTATTTATTTTAATCTGGGACGGACTCTAGAGGCACCGGATGCAGATGGGGAAAAGTTTACTCCTCTCCCCCTCACAAGACCGATATAGAAAGAGAATATTTGTTATGTGTAAAAATAATAATAGTTCAACAATAAACAACATTTATAGTCCTCTAAAATGCAATGATTCAGTATTTCGAAAAATTGTCGCTTGTTCGCTACTCTCTAGGGGCAGTATCAAGCTGATGACATTTGACACAACTTGGTCTTTAGCTCTTTAGCAATGGCCATCGAATCGTGCTGTGCGCTGAGTAAAAGTGAGTGAACTCGGTTGGATGTATTTGAAGTGTATTTTTGGTTAAGGCGAAGATACCCCCCCCCCCCCCCACCTTCTCCCCACACCACCAAGAAAAAAACATCAAAGAATGCCCAAGTCCGTGATCTTGATCAACAATTTGCATCTATCATATTCAACAGATGAACACCGTTTCTACAGACCGGCTATTAACCGAGAAGGTGATACATATGGAACGTTTGCCACCTTTATTCTTCCACCTGCTTCGTATCCCAGTTCTGGACGTGGTGTACTCTCATTCAGGTTTCTCTCCAACACCGTCGGTTCTTCCCGTCAACATGGATATCTTAATGTCACAACGTGTGAGGGCGGGGATCCAGTCCTAACATTAGGGAACTATGGATTCGTCCGGTCTTTCAGAGAAATCGAATTCACCTGTTGGTCTAACCCTGTGGAGGTATGCGTAACGTGATCGCAAAGAGTTTTAAGAAATCAACTAACGGAAAACAGCACCCTATCGGAACGCCTGTAGAAATCAAATTCATGATGAATGAACTTGTGAATGGCTTGTTCTCACATTTCAAAAGGTCACGCAGAAGGCTATCGAAATCACCCCAGGTTGATTCTGAGGAAAGTCTTTGCGATCGTCCTGGGTTTTTTTCAGGAAAAATACAATACACAGGGGCGACATTATGGCCTACTGCTTCGTCGACACATTACACTATCCTCTGTGTAATCCCGTACGCAGTGCAGTAATAATAATAATAATAATAAAAAATATGGTTATTTATATAGCACCGGTATCCGTCAGGTTCTGACGCTCATGGTGCTTTACACATATAGTAATGCGTTTCCAATGCTTGTTAAAATCATTTCAAGACAAAAGTAAGAAAAGTTTGCCCTACTTGATGGGCAAAAGGGCATGTCCCGAGAAGAATGCAACTTTGATAACTGGTCCACAATAGTGCGTTGTCGATGCTTTTTAACATACTTAATAAGGATTTTTTTTTTTTTTTTTTATTGTGCTCAATGAATTTGAAATTGTATTTTGTTTCGATGTTCACGAATATTCATTGTAATCCTTCACCATCTATTGTTTTGTTAATGTAGATTTCTTTCACCGCTGTTCGAGGGTCTTCCCTAACCTACATCCGAGTTGATGATATCAAAGTAACAGAATTACTAACTACAACAACAGGTAATACATATCATATATACGGGATATGGCAAGGACGTATTTAATGTTTTTTGTTGCCCATTAGGTCAATCAGATTTGGTTTCTAAAGGTTTATAGTTTTCAACGTTCATAATTCCAAAATACAAGTTCCTCACATTGGGGGATGCATAATTCCGCAAAGTTTAGTTCACAGAGTATACAGAGGGTTGGATTGGATTAGTATAACTTGATTATGTTGTTGTGGATATCTTCATTTTTTGACATATTTGTTTGTACATATTCAGATTTGTTCTACATTTGTTTGTCGACGACATTGTGCCTAATTTACACTTTTAAACAACGTGCACGGACTGACTAAAAAGCAGTCTGTATTGACTGATTGTGAGTTTTTACCGTGACTGAATAAATACAATGTAACTCCTAACTTGCACTGCCTAACTCCGAAGGCTTATTTCCCCGAAGTTTCGTTATTCCGAAGGCTCATAATTCCGAAAAAGATACAAGGTATATATTCCGATATATTAGCGTTAATTGCAATGATGAAACAAGGGTCACAATTTACAAACATGAAATAGAGCTCATTTTGGTGTTGTTTTTCATTTTCGGTTATTCTCCAAATGGTGAATCATTTCTATTCGAAATTACATACCTTCAAAAATCTGAATTCTTTAGAAACGACATGTGACTCTATAAAGATCCATTTTTACCTTACACTGAACACGGAAGAGAATATTCACGATTCCTTACCCAATTTTTTTTTTTTTTGTCTATCAAGGAACAAACCAGAAATATTTATCCGTTAGTAATGGAATCCCAATTTTAAACTAAACAAATAAATTATGACATCAATAAACACAAATAACATATGTTTTCTGTCATAAATAATGTATATTTTATTTTCAAAGATCATAATTAATTATCGTCTCTGGAATCTATGTTTGTGTGCGTTTTCATGAATAATGGGAACGATTACGCCATCTGCCTATGTGGAGAGGAGCAGAATATGCAACATCTCCTAGTCTGCCCACATCTTCCAGACCCTTGTAGCCAAGCAGATCTGGAAGCATTGACCCCCTGCGCGATACAATGCATCAAACGCTGGATTAGGACAATTTAATTAAACAAGTGAACGTTGTGGCGCAGTGACTTGGGAAGAAGAAGAAGAATATGCATACTGCTCGTTAAATGCAGTCACTGAGTTTAGTTTTTTTGGCCGTGTCGTCCAAATGGTGAATTTTCACATGAATTGTGTCTCTTTGTATCTTCTTTGTTTACATAGAGGTCGTGACCTCTGCAACTCCATATGCAACAAGAGACCAGACCTTGACACCTAGCATCTCACCTTCACTCACATCTTCATCAATTTCAACATATACTGATGCTACGACGAGATATAGCATGTCTACAGGCAGTATACTTGATAATACAGGGAAAGGTATATTAAAATGCATTCCCACATTAAATTATTTTCATTATTTTGTAAGCCTAGACAAAATTCGACAATGGCAGATTAGTGTAATAAATACCAATAATATCTAATCATTTGATTCGATTTAATTTCAAGATGTTTTCATTAGCTCGATCCTACAGAAAGAAGGATCCAATGAAACGAACAAAAAGAACATAAGGAGAATCGAAATAATGGGTGTATGAGCTCTAGTATAATGGTGTTATCCAATTTACTAATTTAGGAATTGTAGTATACTGTCGTGACCTCTAGCGAATTTCTACAAACACGTGCTGCAAAACACTCTGCCGCACGTGGATACCATTTTGAAACTTTCTGTTTTCGACACGCGAATGCTTACATACGGATACTTGGGGTAGGATATATCAATTTTGAATGGTTCTAGAACGAACGAAACCTAACGAAATATTTTCTTTTGTATTCAATCTATCATGCAGGTAGCCTAAGAAATAATCACGTGGTTCTCCCTGTTGTATCTTCAATCTGTATTGTACTTCTTATTTGCTTGATTGTGACTGGCTACGTCTTCTGGAGGAAAAGGTAATATTACATCATTGTGTACTAACAAATATATCCTGACTTCGATGGCGGTTCTAATTAAAACGATATTATATGGTACTCTATAAATATATATTATATTTGTTTTCCTTTGGCGACTTCATATTCAGATGTTTTTAATCAATATGCACCAAAACCCTTAATTTTAAGCAATAATGACAGTGCCTTCTTATACAGTACTCGTATCGGTGTTGCTGTGACAATTTACACATGGGTGGAATGTAGCAAATGTCTTGCCAAAAATAGAAGTGCCCGACTGTCATTCGAACTCCGTACCTTCTGATCTATGGTCAAGAGCTTACATCATATAAACGACATCACATCCACACCCCCTCTCCAACAACATTGTTTCGAAATTTTATTCAGGGCTATTCATTCTTATTTCGATTACCAATCTTACCATCATGCATGTCACAAGACCAACATCAATACGATTTATTTATACTATTTGAATTGCTTCAACAGATACAGACCAACTCCCATCGAGAACAAAGACTCAGATGACAACGGAGACAAGTTGTACACTAATCCAGTATACTCCTCATACGATAACGCACATTCCCAACCGGATCTTCTTGTCGGCATCCCTGCTGGTCACCTCTCTCAAGAGACGCAACAGGCTCAAGAATCTCTCGACGAATACGAAGAATTCGAAAGGGACAGTAACCAACAGTTATACGCTAAGCCACTACGCAGGCAGGATAGAACTGAACGCACCGGGGATAACGCAACTGACATCAAAGACAGGAATCTACCTGGGCACGCTGTTCTTTACGATGACGAAGAGTACAACGCGCTTGACTTCAACCGCGACAAGTTTTCCCAAACTACCCAAAACTGTACCAAATCTCAAACCTACAAACCGAGCCTTCCTGAAAACTCAAGCGAAACGATCACGGATGATGCATTTGAGTATGGTGTCCTCGAGTGTCCAGGAGTACTAGTGGGTGGTGAATACAGCTCTACAGCTGAGGCCATTGAAGATCCTAGGAGGTCAACCGCGGATTCCAAAGCCCCACGCTATGAGAACTCTGAACCTAGAGTTCCGAGCGAAGCAGATCAAATGGAAGAAGGACCAGAATATTACAGCTACCAAGATTCTTTACCAGTTCGTCCCGAGGACGAGTCCTCCATTGAACAGGCACGAAATGCTACAGAGGCGCCACGTGAGGTCGATTTTGAGCCCATATATAGCGATGAAGTGTACGGTGATATCCAGTAGTACGCAGTTATTATATATAAATTAATATTGAATTCATCTCCTAGCCTACAAGTGTCGTCTATACATTTTAAAGGATGACATTTAGAACCCGACAGGGTGCATTTCTAAAACAATACACCAGTTAATTTACTTTCATCAGCTTAGATTTTATTGTACAGGTTTAATAAGGCTTTTGATATAGGCTTTCATAGGGTTTCATATTGATTGATATGTTTTATAAGGTGTTAAGATCAAATTCTACTACGTCGGGGGTACAGGAAAGGTAGGTAGGTGTCATGTCCCGTATATTAAGTTCTTTAAGAAATTTTAGGAATATGTATCGTTGCTATTTCTCTATTATTTACAAATAACAAATACATCATTCATGATCGTACCGATTTTTGATTTGTTTACGTACGTCAAAAATTGATTTGTCCCTATTTATTTTCTTGACGATGTGATACATTTAAGCTTAGATTTAAAAGTATATAAGCAACAATTCAACCAGTTCACTCTGTATTCTTGAGTTACGAAAAACAAAATTAACATCAAATTTACAAGGGGTATCAGTAATGATGTTGTCAACTGTTTATATATATTGATTATCTCCTATTACTGCACTAATATATTGTATATATTTTAAAAATGTAATGCTTCCTGGGAGAAATTTCAATTAAATAATTGTATATATCGTATATCTTTTGGTTACCGATGTCACCATCATAATTAGCTTCTATGAGCCCGGATGGGCTGCAATGATAAAGCATATGTATAAATTAAGTTCTTTAATTTGAAATAATGACGAATATAAATAAATAATTTATAAAAGAAGTGGTTGCTGAGGCGTTTAAACTAACAGGCTGGACAGTGCTTCGTCATTGTATGTACTGTATGTATCATCAAAGTAAATAGCAAAGATTGAGCTATCATGCCAGTATAACCTATATAGGCAATTATGATCGCTTCTTAATATGGTGAGGTTGAATGTGTGTTTCATTATCATGTACCACATGTGAGGATGCTAGCCCTGTGAATGGTCAAACCTGTCGGCATGAAGTTCGCTACTGACTTTTGGGTGAAGGTTATAACTATTGCTCCACGATGATATCTCGATAATGATCATTAAACTGTTGGTAATAATACAAAGACAAGAATATGTTGACAACTTTCAGAGAAACTCGAGATCACCGCCTGACCTTGGGCAACAGTTCTGACAATGACCCTCAAATCATTATGAAGATATTGTACAATTCAGCCTCAGGGCTTCGATACAATTTATGTTAATAAAGCCTACCAATATAGCATTACAATCAGCTTCAAGAGATTGTTTACTCGTCTCCTTTGTATTTAAGCAGTTGTGAAAGTTGTTTTTTCTTCGAAAATGACGTTGTATATCTTCGATGAATTGCCCATTATATCTCTAATGGATATACGGAAATGACGGTTTAATGGGGAACTGATGCAATATCATCAGCATTGCGAGAGAAAATTGTATAAAGTAATTGTTAGAATCACACTCCGATGTTTCGGAAGTGGCTGTGTTTCTAGTTTCCGTTTAACTAGATATGGATCCGCTTTGAGTGCAAACCTACGTGACCGTGGAAACATAGAATAGTTTTAATAGTTTTAAGGTACTTTTAACAGAATATAGTTTCACTGCTATCAACCTATTCGTATTTTTTTATTTTTCTTTCTTCATTTCATTTACCTAAAAGTTCTCGCTCTCCGTTTAGCCAAACTATAATAAGGCAGGATCTTTCCCCAAAAAAAGTGTTTGACTTTCCAGTTTTCTCTTGAAATCTTTAACAGGTTTTGTATTGTTCTAGTCAGTTCCAAGCACAAGATCCCATATAGATGCAACCAGTAGGGACGTTACAAAATTTCTTTCTCTATAATCAATTCTTTGTATGCGTTCGATAATATTTTGTATTTATTTCCTTGTTCACTAATCAAGTAATTGTTATCATTATTACTATTATCATTATTACTATAATCATTATTATCATTATCATTATTATTACTTCTATTATTATGATTTTTTTTAACCACCATCATTATCATTATGATTAGTATTTTCCCTGGGAAAGGATGCCCCCCCCCCCCTTCCCTCAGGACATGTATGTTTATCTCCAAGGGTATAGCAATGGCCCCCACCTTTTCAGGCAGCCCCGAAGTGCCCCATTTCCAATTATTAAAAGCATGATGAATGCCTTTGCCTTCTATGTTTCTTACTGCCACTTACAACATGTGCCCTAAAGCCCTGTGAAGTGTCATCTACAAAGCTCTCAAGAATAAGAGAGGCTTAACATATAAAACTATATAATACCATACAATATATTATACAGTATATATTGTTTTTCCTTATCTACTTAAGGGATAACCGCAAGTATGTTGCATGGAAGTAACCATTAAAGGTCTTGTTGATTCTCCTATTGAGAAATAGTCTGTTATTTCCCTGTTCTTAATCACTATTTGAGTGGCCGCAAAGCGACCTAATCGATCCATTGAATATTATTGCTAAGCAAGTTATGAGAACATTTGAGGTTTAATTTATGTAAATATATATGCATGTATCTATAGAGACAGGGGAGCGAGAAAGAGAGGGAGAGAGAGAGAGAGAGAGAGGGGGAGGGCGGGAGAGAGTGAGAGACGGGAGGGGTATACCCGAGAGAGGTAGAGAGAGTGACGGGAGGGGTCTAGAAGAGAGAAAG
>JARBES010050281.1:0-11003 GCA_030265145.1 Strongylocentrotus pallidus | reverse complement strand
CCCCCCCCCCCCCCCCCCTCTTTCCACCTCAAAGCAGCTACAAGTATGGAAACCGTCAACTGAATGAAGAGTTTCAGCAAATGTATCATTATGAACTTGCATGTAGGCTGTCTGCAATATAGGAAGCAATGTAAAGTTGAAATTAAGAGGGAAAAGCAGCTGCTTTAGGCCATGATATATTATTTGTTCATTTGTTGATGTACTTTGCTAGTCATATATTCTATCATATTGCGTACATGTATAAATGAAACCTACACTCTTTTTCTTCTATTTTTGAAATTGTAAATTCAAATTATGTGTCACCTCAGACATATAACCTTGAACCACATTTGGTAAGGGTAATTTTAGAACTATCTCATCATATCTTGACAAAATGGAATTAAAGATCTAACAAAGACTGACATATAACTATTTCTTTTAGCAAATAGGATATTGCCAAGATGATTTACCCAAACTGATACTGATGGCTCGTACATTGGACCGGCATCTCATTTCCACCAAGTATTCATGTGCAATCCCTTTGCCAATATCCTATGTCCTTCTCTACACCCAGTTTGAACAAGGATGTTTCTAAAGGCCATTCACACACAAGAAATTAAGTTTAATTGAGCATTCACACTCAAGAAAATAAGTTAAATTGAGTATTCACACACAAGAAAAGTTAAATTGAGCATTCACACATGAGAAAAGAAGTTAAATTGAGCATTCACACACAAGAAAAAAAAAATTGAGCATTCACACATGAGAAAAGAAGTTAAATTGAGCAATGATTCAAATGGATCTTTTTTTGTACCCATTAAAGTACAATATCCTTATCTCATTTCTGCTGACTTTGCATTGTTGTAACACAGGGCGCTCTTCTGCCTGCTGTTAATCGTTATAAAAAGAAATTATGCAGCAAGTAATCTTAACTGTTAACCAAAATGGACCATGAGTACAATCTGAATCATGATAAGAACCTCATAAATAAGTGACATTTTAGTTCTGTTCACACTCACACACTATAGTGAGATTCAGAAATAATTTCCAAATTTCCCTACATTCACGTGTGAACAGGCCTCTGGTAACGTCAGGTCCCTTGACGTAAATTCAACCTGATAGGGTGGCAGTTAAACCTTGAGACCTTCCCCTACGTCTGCTGTCCTGCTCCGGTCCGATAAATCTTCCCCCATGAATCCGATCTCGACTTGAATAGATTATCGCACTCACGTACTGATTAAGACCCCCGCATTTTCACGGGTGCTCATCTCTCATCTTGAATGAATGGAACGTTGAATAACCATGGTTACGTCAACTCTCGGCATCGGTCTTGATGGATGCTGTCGTATCGATTCAGGGATTGCGACCCAGAGGACTTCTGAAATATTCATGTCATGTCGATATGAATTTTCAAATGATTTTTCAGACGTTTCCTCATTCTTGTGATATTGCAAGATTAATTTAAGACATAGGCATAAATTTGGAAAAGAGAATGTAAATGTACTCTATAAAAACTTGTTGTCCTGTTGGTCTGATACGTAGATACAATCAAACTTGTCTATAGCGACCACCCAAGGGAAACACAAAAAGTGGCCTTTGTAGATAGGTGGTCTTTGTAGACAGGTTCCTTTAGTACATGATTCAATGAGAAACCATTTTCAAGGGAAACAACAAATGTAGCCTTTGTAGACAGGTTGTCTTTGTAGACAGGTAGTCACTAAAGCAGGTTTGACTGTCTTTAAATTCTCAATCTTAATCCATAGCTGCAAACCGTTCCTATTTTGGAGGAATAATTCCTACTTTTTGGGCCCTCAAACTACTTTTATGAACCCTAATTTCCTTTCCTGTTCTGAAAACTTCTGTGCAAAAAGTATACAAAATGACTGTAATGCTAATTTGGCCTAGAGGGATTCCTAATGTTTGCTTTGAGAGGTTTGCAGGTATGTCAATCCTATCTTAGAAGTAAATACCTGGAGCATATATTGGAGCAACCGGTGTGAAAGTTTGGTCATGGCCTCTAAAAATGCAAATCACGCAGAAGTGTTCCGCAACAATACCACGCAGGAGTAAGAACCACATGGGGTCAATCAGTCGAGCAGAAAGCTTTAATTTCTTAGAGGAAAGCCCCTGAGGCTTTGCTAATTAGCCCCAATTCCACCGTTTTAATAAAAGGAAATGAGAAAACCTCGTTACTTACAGACCGGAGGGTCCCGATTGAGTCCAACCTGAGAATAGCCGAGCTCCTTGACTTGAAACTTTGGGGTTTCTTTAAGGATTGGTCATGTAGGGTTGGTCCGTTGTATAATGTCTTTGAAAAATATCAAATCTCTAAACTTGTTAATTTGATGACAGCACTCCACTTGATACCTTCCTGCTCCAAATTAATTTAATTGTCACTGTTAAGCATGACTTCCACTGGCCAATGTAGTCGTTATTGGCATAAGGAAGCAAGTCGTCGGCTGGCTGGCAGAAGGGTGTTAGCGCGCGAGCGACTCGAAAACTACTTTTCAAATTATTAGCATTTAAAGATTTGTTTTAAATTTAAACTGCTTTCCGTCCCGAAAACTTAAAACTAATAGAAATGTTATAGTAGAACACAGCCACAATTTTTTTCTCATAAGTCGGTTTTATAAAAATTTGAGGCGATTTAATGCTAACGCCCTTCTGCTTAACGCTTCATTTTTTGTCTGAAATTCGAGCTAACGCCCTTCTGCCAGCCAGGCGACGAAGTGTACTTCAGTAACTTTTTAAAGTTGAATGGAACAGCAATGAACGTTCAGCAACTTGTCTATATATATGCTTTCAACATAGATCAGGAAACACAATCGCAAATATTTTCGAAAAATCAACCCAAGGGTGAAATCAGTACCCTATTGTATGTCCCATAGAAATCATGTTCAGATTACATAATATTATGTCTTTGTTAAGTTTTTACATTTCAATAGGTTACTCACTAGGCTATTGAAATTGCCTTGGTTGATTTGTCTAATTAGTCGCTAGACTCGCTACCAAAGGCATCAAGACATCTTTTTTGTGTTTGTCCAGTTTTCTGCAGCCTAATTGTCAGTAATTTTAATTGACGGTAATTCTAATTGACCCCAAACCAACGGAAATTATTACAATCGTTGTAATGATGTGTGTCATACAGTGTTGAAGAGTGAAAAGCTGCATAGTTTCCTTTGAAGAATTCAGTGTCATGAAATTTAGGTTTTCCAACATTTGCTCTGGTGACATCTTTGCTTTATTTCATCAAAAATGTACAATAATGTCTATCTAGTTCTGAACAGACATCTTCCCAAAATTTCCAATGAAGCAACGAGCTCAAATAAAAAGACCTAATAAATCTATAAAGTTTTAATGAGGTCTGTTGTTGATCTTTCTTTGGCATTTTCGATCTTCACCTTCACATTTTCCTAAACCATAATGCAAAGACAAAAGAACCAGTCATTTTTTTCTTAATTTCTCCACATCTCCACATTTTCACATTGTATTTTTAGCTACTGCTGTGAACAAGAAACGTTTGTTTGAACGCATTTGAGAAACATTTTTAATGATCGACCCAGATATCCCTGGGCGTTCTCTGGCTCACCTGGTGGTTGGGAGACCTAGTTCTGTTATTATTTCATTATAGAGGACAACATGTCAAGGATGTAGATTTGACAAGGAACACTTATTTGATTAGGGGTACCTAGACAGTGTAGAGGAACTTCGGTAAAGCCATATGTGGGAGTCCCCTGATTGGGCTTTCCTGTAAAGCCTATTTTCACGAAAAGCATCCAGTTGTCATAATTGTTTCAAATTGTATGTCATTCGTGATTATTAACTTTTTGTTATTTCATTATACAGCACATGCCAAGGATATTAAGATAGGTTGAAGAGAACCACATGCACTGTGGAACATTAGTATTCCATATGTAGAAGGTCCCTAATGGAGCTTATGTTCATGAAAATAACCTAGGTGTCATTAATTTTTAATTTGTTTTGGGGAGGGGAGATTACCCTTGTCAAGAAACTGTTTTGGATGGAGTTGCTGTATCTGGCAATCCTTCTGCAAAGTCCTGGCTAAATTGCATAAGCAACATAACTTTGGGTGATTTGATTTCATACGTGAACACTCCCTTTGTAGAAACAACTCTACATGGTGCCGATAACCCTTCACCCTGCCCAAAACAGAAGATGTTTTTCATCTTCACAGTGGCACTACAAAAAAGTACCCTTGGTAAAATGAAATTGTGATCTTAAGACTGCCTGTGGCATCTGCCTATTACGTATTATGATTGATATTATTTGATTTAGTCTATTACCTCATAACTCATATACACCACTATAAAATGTAGGCCTGCACTACACACTATGTAAATATTTCACAGTTGACAAGTCACATGAATAATAATATTTAAGGATTCATTTTGTTTTTTTCTTCACATTTTTCCATCTTTCTTGAGGACAACTATCAAAATCAAATAAATCTCTGTGGTTTCCAATGCAAAGAGTTCCAATCAAGCCTGTTTCTTTTTATACCAACGACAACTTTCCAAAATGTCAATAAAATCGAGGGGGGAAACTGAAGAAGTTGCACCCCTGGAATCAAATTTGTCCCACCTCCCTCGTTACAGACCCTCAAGCGGGACTCAGACAGGGTGAAACTTTGGGGTAGATTTTCAGTCTGGCGCAGTGGGACACGCACTCGAGGAGAGCCCAGGGCACACAATAATTTATTTGTTTTTAATATTTACTAGGAATAACAAAAAGTATAGAATTTGTTTTATTCTCGAGGAATTAAAGCAAATGCAGCATCATTTGTAGAGGTGTAATAGTAGAGTGGTTTTGTGTGTTTTTGATATTTACTAGGAATAACAAAAAGTACAGAATTGATTGTATTTTACTCTAGGAATTAAAGCAAATGCAGCATCATTTGTAGAGGTGTCGTAGTCGAGTAGTTTAAGCACTTGATTTGAAATTCAAAGGTTGTGGGTAATATCCCTGACACAGCACTAATGTGAAAATGGTGCACATTCTGTGTAAATTAATCCGATCGCCAGGGAAATATAATCTGTGAAGTGCTTAGAGCCGGTATTTTATATTAATTATCAAGCGCTATATAAATCCAGATTATTATTAATATTTTTGTATTAATATTTCTGTGTGAATTTCAATAACAAAATCAACACAACACAGGGAATACTGTCAGTCGAATAAAAGTTGATGAGTCTATTCCGCAGGCTAAATGAATCAGTAAATGATGCTATGAAATACAGTGCATATATAGATCTTTTAAACAGCCTCTAAAAAATGCATGACTTGTTCTTAATCTTATTATTATCAGCCCCATCTCTCTCACTCCGTCTCTGCAAGTAAACAACAGCTATCATAACAAAAAGACAAGACTGGATGAACAAACTAGTAAACAAATAAATCAGGATGCGTGCATCTTGGAGATCTTCGATCAAGCTCTGCTCGATAAACAAGATATATCTGTTATACAGTAGGCTTGCATCTAACATCTACGCATCTAAGATATATCTGGCATTGGATATATATACGAGAGAGATGAAACAAATTCATATTTCTTGTTTTCATCGAGCATGAAATGATGTCATTCAGCGCAGTGACAGCTGGCTGTATGTCATATGTCAAAAATGGTATCATATCATCGTAAATCCCGAGCCATATGTATGTTCCTACTGCTGGAGGTATGGCCAAAGCAATAGACTTGATATCAGTTGACTGCAGTTGGCAGAGGTGCACTGCATGCACCCTTTCATTTCTGTGTGGTTTTATTAATGGTTTTAATTGAATCTGATTTGCTTTCTACTGTAGGGGGAGTGTCAGGATGAAAGTTGGAAATTGGAAATACATGTAAGTGCCAATTTATGTACAGAAATGGAAACAAATATGTATATTTATTATACAGTATACATGTGTGTGCATTTCAGTACAGCTTTCATGTAAACAACACAGGACATAAAATCATGAAATGTAAATGGTGAGCCTATGAAGGGTGTGTACATGTATGTGATACTGATAGAACCTTACCAGTCGTTCTTGCTTTTCACAAATTTTTCCTATTTCTCTGCATTCGTCAAAGTTTCACGCCGCAAATTGATGGTAATACCAAGATAGAACAATGACATTTTACAATCTGCAATAGGTTTATGCCACAAAAATGGCAACTGTTCACAATTCTCAAAGGAATGTATAGTTTAACAGCAGTTTCAAAGGGCCTCCAGTTCTTTGTTGGTCTACGCGTTATCATATAAATGCAAAATAAATTCAATAACTTCAATAGCAACTAGCATCATCTCACAAATCATTTCTACAAACTCAGAGACTCCCATTTTTCCCTCTCTCTTGAAATACATCAGATATCTGTTGTCAAGTATTGCTTTTATACATGTAGCATGAGTTGCACTTCCAATACTAGAGGTCAGAGATATGAGTATTGATTGAATTCATATTTTATGAGGATAGTTGTTGGTCTAGCGCAATTGAATTACATCGAAAATGTCAAGCTAAATTACATTTGCGAGCCCGTCAATAATACTTGGTTTTCTGTTTTGTACAAGAGACTGCTCTCCTTCCGATATTCTAAGAAAAATAGTGCATCTCTAGCCAAAAAGATATTGCGTGTAGAATAACAAGTGGTTCGAGGCAGCTCACGTAGCCCACTACTGAAGATATTTCAATCCATACTTTTGATTTGATTTGATTTGATTTATTTATTACTCTTCATTGTCTTTTTTCCAAAGTTACAACTTAATTACAACATAATCATGATAATAAACAAATCATATAGTTAATACATCATTAATGTAAAATAATTTCATTGTTATACTAACATAAGATAAAACAAAAACATGCTCCATTTACAATTATGTACGGTAGCTACAGCCAACAATTTCATGAACCATTGTTTGTGGGAACAATAACACTTTGTGAAAGCAAGCAAGAAAAACTTCATGTTTCTGTATATTTACGGATGGAAAACCACATATATTAGCACCTAAGCATAACACATTTGCAGAGATTTCCCTCGCTACCATTTCCCAGTCCGTGTATAAACACAAAGATAGAAAAGGTTGTCTTTTTTTCATGCGTGCCTACTGGGGCATAATGGAAGCGCTTCTTGTAAAACCTTTGATCAGGAAATGTGGTGGAAAGTCACACACACAGATGACTAAATCATCCGTTTCTTGTCTTTTATCGGATTGAAGCGTTGCGTTTGCAATTGACGCGTAAAACACCTGCCACAGCCGACGGTTTTCAGGAGGCGGGGGATGTGTGGGAGGAAAGGGCGCAGGAACAATTTTGATTTTGAGATGAAACATCAAAAGTTTTTTTTTCTTCATCTTTAAGACTTCAGCTTGAGGGAATATTGTGCATTAGGATTGAGAAAGTGAATATAGTGACATTTGTTTTCTTTCCGACTCTTCATGGCTAAGACTGGATTAGAGTTTTGGATACTGCATGTACATGTAGATTTCCATGAGTATTATAGGAGGTGGAAGGGATTTCTTACTCGCACAGACTCGCATCCATTATTTGCTGCCTCTTTTTCTTACAACAGTAAACATAAATTATTTTCAATCAGTTCAAGACATTATCATCTGAATGGCTAAATGTGTTGTGAATCATGATATACCGTACTTACATATCATTACATGCTACACATCTTTTTTTTTCTTATTTGGAATTTATTTGAGTCTCAATTTAGCTGGCGGATTTCTCCAATGTAGCCTATTGTTTCTAGGGCATTGACCATTTAGTCGAACAAAAACTATGTCTTTGTCCATTTATACATGTACATCAATTCGTTAGACCTAGAATAAAATCTTACAGTTAGTGCCAAGAATGATTATGTCACCCCAGGTAGTTGGGGTACAAACAAATCAATGCTCTTTTCCTAGCTATCATGTCTTATTTTAAGATCCAGAAGGTGCATTCAGTCCCAGGAAGTTGGGGGACAAACAAATCATTGCTCTTTTCCTACCATGTCTATTTTGAAATCCAGAAGGACATTATAAGTCACATGATTTTACATAGGAGTTAACGCCCTTCTAGTTCTCATCCAACCATGTGTTTATTATCAGGGTTTTCTCTCTCTTTGAAAGTTTGATGCCAGAACACGTGCACAGACATTTCATGTAGGAGGATGTATCAAATTTTGATGAGCTATAAATATGATTTCTTCTTGGCGTGGAGAGGTAAATGAACTAGTTTGAATCCACCCATATCCATGTAACATTATATAATGTACATGTATATCACATCGTCTATACTCTATATGTAGTTATGACCCTGCATCATGTAGTTAATGTAGATCAGACTTGAAAAGATAATGATTGTCTTTCAACTTTTATGATTTACTAACTAACTCTGATTTAGTCTGCCATGTTTCAACTGTGTTTAATTGATTTTGATTTTGTTTGTTTAGTGTTGGGGGGGGGGGGGTCATCAATTTTTCAAATACATGTGGGCCTACAGTCATCATGCTAGTTGAAAAAAATATTGTTTTCCTTTCTAAAGAACTTGGGTGTGTTGTGAGTTGTATGTTCATAACACATTATAAAAGATTTCTATTTATAATTATGATATTCAATTATTAAGGGGCTAGAGTAACAGCTGTATAAAAGGTCACAAGCTTCTTACGCAGTCAACTTTTATGGAATTCGACTGTTAAAAACAAATACATGTGTTAAACCTTTTGAAAAGTTTGTTTTTTAACCAGATGGAAATGAGCAGCATAGTAGGAAAAATCTGTGTACACTAGTAGCAGTAGGACGATAAATTATCTTGTTAGGCTTCCATTTGACCTTTTTAATTCAAGTTTATCACTCTGATTCCATTGCACATTAATGAGGTCAAACAGTTGTCCACAAAATAGATCCCTCCTGAGGCCAGTGCCATATTGGGCTATCAAAACATTTAAATGCTAATAGGGAGAGGGGAATAGTTGGCAATATAGTGTGTATGGTGGGCAGGGAGGGGTAGTTGAGCATCATTTTTTTTCTTCTTCATGTATTTATATAGGTCAAGGGGAAGTTGGAGGGAAAATTTCTGCTATGAAAAAAAAAACAAGTATAAACATCAAACATCATAACTATATGCTTATCTCGATATGCTCTCTCCCCTGTACTGCCTCAAAGGCTGTACATGTTCAGTGTAGGTCTAAAGGAAATCATAAAATGCATGTTTATCCTAGAAAAGCAGCCAGATATGGGTTGCCATGGTTACGATGTCAGGGAAATATGAGCGCAGGTGATGAATTTTTTATGACAGCAGGGGCTTGCTAAAGTTGTCAGTGGCAACCCAGAAGGGTCACTGGGGTCGCTCGAAGAGAAAATAAAGGCTGCATCTTGGGAAGCAGCAGGAATTATGGGAAAATTGTAAGCCATTGTTTAGTCTTGGTATCAGATTTATTATATCTCAAATTCTCAATAAATTTATCCAGACATAGAAGCTATGAGTCACCATGTTTTCATAATCGAATCACTTTTGATGCAGAAGTTTAGACATACATCAGACTGTGAGATAGGCAGTATGTTTTAGTTTAATATTGTCATACTTTAAGTGTAAATATTTTTAGTTCAAATATTTTAGGATTTTAAGACATTGACATTGCAAAGTGTCCATCTACATTTGATCAAGAATATTGTGAACAAATATTCTACTTTGAAATATCAGAAATTATGTTTTTAAGATGTCATGTCAACTTAAAAGGTTTGATTATAAATAAACAGATTTAATATTGAGAAATAAGAATTTATTCGATTTGGTTTTAGTATTCAGTGTATATCACTTTGAGGCTCATTAAGCTCTTTTGCAAATGAAAGAAAAGACCACTATTTTCTAATTTGCCATAAGAGATAAATGAAATACAATATGATAAAATACAGCAGTAATGGTTATTACACTGTAAAACAACCACTTATACACTGTAAGTTCTGTCTTTCAGGGAGCAAAAAACAGACAAACTTGATTTCTTCATCAGGTGAATCGTGTTGCACATCGTTTCTTTATCAGTAGACAAATCTCTATCTCCTTGAAAGACGTTTGTCTCGGCCCAAATTTGGGTTGAGACCTCGTGAGAAGGGAAATAAAGAAACTAGGGTGGAAATGAGACAGTCGTCAAAACCGAGGACTGAAACTCAGTGAACTTGAGATGTTTGTCATATGATGTCATTCCTGTCTATGTAGGAAGTTCCCTAGAGATTTATACCTGAGCTTAAAGGTGTATTTATGTCTCGTTTAGTTTCGGGAAGCATGCTGGTCAGCAGATAAATTACATTGATCTATTCAGAAATGCATTGTTTTATTTTATTAGATGGATAATTTCAATGATTCATTGAAGAAGAAAAAAAGTAAATTGATTGTATTTAAATGAGAACAGAAACACACAGACCTACATGTACATGTATGGGGAATTTTGATGATTCTTTTGACAGACCTCAAGTATTACTTATATTTTTCGCTATTATTTCCTCTCATTCATTTTGTTCTTCTTATTAAATGCAATTGATGCAATTACATCCTGTGGTTAGAGATTAAATCAATTAAAATATGAATGTATACAATTGGAAGCATTTTTATCAATGAAAATTCCCAAAATTAATTATTATTTAGTTGTATAAATCTCAGATTTTAAATTGTCCTGAACGTGCCTGTATTAAATTATCATCAGCAATTAGTGATAGAATTATTCACCTAATTATGGATAGATTAAATTATCGAAAACAATATGAGGTGACAAAATGAAGTGACATCAATCAACTACATATTAAAAGTGGAAATTGTTTGGAATTAAAATGCAAGGGCTTTCCAGAAAAATTGTATGGGCAATTTCCTTTTTATTAGCAAATTGGCATTGTAGGTAAAGGCTAATAACTTGATATGAAGAGTGAGCCCATCGGTTATCTCTTGGATACAATGGATGACAGCTTATGTCAAAGTGTCAAAGTGCAGTTAAATGTTGATTTATGAGCCGTGGTGTGTCATTGGGGCAGGGGGGGGGGGGGGGGGGGGCA
>JARBES010050106.1:0-11005 GCA_030265145.1 Strongylocentrotus pallidus | reverse complement strand
CGACAATATCCTGACAGGTGGGAGTGTCGCACCCACCCCCCCCCCCACCCCCACCCCTCCCACTCTTTTGTCGATGCCCCTGCTTATACTTACGGACCTATGCTTTCACTACCATCCCCTAGTGTATTGAAACTAAATATTACTTCTTAATACATGTACTTACATGTTTAACCATTGTTCATAATATCTTTTTAATTTCTTTGCTTCATTAGAAACTTGAAGAGATCTCTGCGAACTGCGAAGCTCTGCCAACACACTCCAGTTGTTATGATGATAAACAATCAGATTGCAGATTTCTGCCGACGAACCTTTAGTAATGTGTTTTCGGGTGAAGATGTTCAGGTAAAATAAAACGTATACTTGTAACATGTATCAATATTTCATTGATTTACTAATTACTTGGACCATATACTCTGTGAATTATTATCCATGTTAATAATTGTGACTGCATTTCAGGCCTAAGAAAATAAACAACAGAAAAAGGTCTCCACGGGAGCATTGTTGAACATTTATTCTTGCATCAGTTCTTCCGTTCTTTTCCCGGCACTCCATGAGCACTGTATCAATAAGACACGAATGAAAGCATCATAAATATATGTGGATAAGTACATCAGCTATAATCTATCCAAACATTAGCTCCACTATTTTTGTATTTAGTGTATAAACTTAGATGAAGTATTGATAATAAACATGGATGCACCAATTCTCCTCTCAAGGCAGTAATAAATAAATTGATATACCAGGTTTTCAGGACGCCCTGGAAATTTGGGCAACTCTTGCCTCAAAGTCAGTCCCATGTTTGTTACTAATTGACTATGGACCCTACCTGGTTGACTGTAGGATGAGTTGGGCACATGCACGAGGTGGCGCTATTTCAATATAGACTTTGAGGACCTTGAGTGATATTGCATACACATAGAATCAATATGTCAAAGGAGCTCAAACTTTGTGTGATATCTAGAGGAAACATCATTATAACTTTATGATGAAAATGCTAGAATTATATGTGATGAATCCCCAATATATAACATCATTAATTTTAAAGGAGAACAAAAGTAATTTTTCCAATCAACTTGCACTACAATAACTGCCCTACAACTTTGAAGAAATTGGTTTTGAAAATAAGTGTGTTTTTAGTAGTTATTTTTTTAATTTATTGTTTCGTAAGTTAGGCTTGACACCATTTTGATTTACTGTATGCTCTAATGACGTAGTGGTGCTGAATTATGGCTGGCCAAAGTAAAAACCAGGGGAAACACATATATACATTTATTGCATGGTTGTGCGTTAAGATATGATTTTTATTATCCTGTTTTTCTTTCGTATGAAACATAGCTTATCTGAAAAGATACGTTCTTACCAGGGGTGAAGTTAAAAGAGGAAAATTAATACTTTTAAAGAAAATATTTTCGCACTTATTTTCCTTACAATTTATATGCATATTTTACGGACGAAAAGGATCTTTGACAGCCTCATCAATCATTTTTGTTTCGGGGGGGGGGCGTCCTATGATTGAATATTGATATACGGTAGGTCATGCCCAATATTATTAGGAAATGGTTAATCAAAGACTCGGTATATATAACGTTTGCTGTAGGATGCAAATATTCATTTGAATACTCGTCGAACTATTATTTTCATCGGCTCTTGCCGCATTGCTCTTGAAGATTTCTTGGTCAAGACTAAGATTAGAAGGTTGATATTGCAACACCAATCTACATTTGATTATTTGTTCGATCTTTGAAAGGACTTTTTAAAGCAGTATATCAAACCAACCAACCATTGACCTACTACGAGTCCATGATCAAACCGACGTCGCTAATAAAATATGATTATCTAAGGAGACCATTGGCCATAATGTTGTGCTTTTTATGTTAGCGGCTCCATGCTCCTGTAATATATCCACAATAAAGGCTTGAAATGATGTTTCTATAAAGAGATATTGCAGGTTAAAATACATTCTTTACCTCATTGTAAAAACGACTTATTAAGTAGACAGGTTGACTTATCACTCGTACAGAAATGGCAGCGCACACTGCAAAACCCAAGTCCGACTTTTAACCCACTGAATCTCGTATAAAGCGCTTTGGGTGGAATTTATACCTTCTGGCTGTACATAATTGTGTTTGTTTTCCTATAGGGTATTGGTTCCCTTTAATTCCTTTATTAGGCGATCACTTTCAATTCTTCTTAAAATACAATTGTAGATTATATACAGAAATCATTACCTATAACAAAGTTTCATATATATGCTATATTTTTCCCTCAGACTGGAATCCTGTTTGTTTTATATCTGTTACACCTGGAGCATTTGGACTCTGACTTCAACGAATGTAAAATGCACAAGTAAGATTTTTGTATTTTTAAAGATGTTATGACAAATTTATTCAATGTAGCGTAAATAATATCAATGGAATCTTCAAGGGTGTCTGTAAATTACATGAAGTAAAATGTAATGCCTTATAATCATACTGTCCACCTGAGGTAATAGGTTTGGTTCTGCCAAGTATTTACCAAGTGGTTAAGACTATTGGCAAAAGTTTCATTTTTGTTATGAGTATGTGTTCGGGGGAGTGCCAGGGAGAACAGCCATGCCCTATCGATCCATTCATTCCACTAATGCCCTCCTCCAACCCCTAATTATGAATCGCGATTGCTCAGTCGGTAGAGCAGTGGTCTCGTAATCCGGTGACCCGGGTTCGAAGCCTAGAGGCGATGCGCTAGTGCCCTTTGGTAAGGCATTAATCCTCATTACCAGGTCCCTCGAAAAGGACCTAAATCCGTCGGCCGTCTGGTTGCTTACAAGTATTTATGCCTTCTTAGCAGTCAGGTAAAATAACCACCACAACAACTAATATCAACGTCGTTTGAAGTAACTTCTGGTATGAAGGATCCGTCCCATCCAATATTTCCATGCTTCGCATTCAACAGCTCAGGAATCCGTGTGCGTGTACTAAAACGCAAAGAAACAGGTTCAGAACTTCATTGAATCTTAATGATACAATATACAGACAACAAGGAGCTCAAGGAGCTCTCAGTTGTTAACAATTTATGATTGTTTTAGCTTTTTTTAAACAACCTGGTTTAACCTTTTCCTGATTTGTAACGTCATATGCACTGTATTTTTGTCACGTTTTCTAAACGAAATCCTTTGACTGGAAATAGTATGATGTAACATGTGGGGGGTGGGGGGGGGGGGCTTTACTTACCGGATAGCTGTGGTGTGAGATTATCATTAGGCAATCTTCATTCCATGGTCGAGTCGAAATATACACGTCTTTGCATCTCCTAATTTGTTTCTACCCTCCCGACTAGTCTCTCTCTTTCTTTCTGGACTGTATCCCTCTCTTTTTGTTCTCTCTCTCTCTATTTCTACTCTTTCTGTTTTTGCTCTGAGTAAAGTACGGTATTTTTATTCATTTAAGGTTACTATGAATGCATTCATGTGACTCATAATAATTTGTTTTGTTATACTGTCTGCTCAGAGCTGGTAAAGTGTTGAATCATCCTCATCTTAGCATAAGGTTAATAATACCCCTATTGCCGTCAGCGCACGATATAATGTTTATACCTTTGTTTACATCGTATGTAACACCAATGGGAAACAAAATTGATTATAAATATTGACAACAAAACTTGATTTTTAAATTAATATTTGCAAGTTGACTACTCCATTTCATAAGTACGAGTTTTTATTTATTTACAATTTGTATAGAGGGACTCTGGTTGCATTTACTTGATGCATCTATTTTGTGTCAGCTTGATATCGCAAGTTTGTTCAGCTAAAATCCATTCCTGTCAAAATCTGATGTAGAAGAAGAACTTCATGTAAACCAAAAATCTGTTGCTTGAATACGCAGTCATGAAAATCAACCTCCTTACGATGTATTAGTCCTGCACATCACATGTTTCTTTAAATTGTGTTTAATTTTCTTTTTTTCCATATAATATGTGTTAATACAGGTTACACAAATTATGAATTTAGCAATGTTTGATACAATTATTGTTTTAAATTCCTTACACAGATCTGACATTGGATTGCAGAAAGGGCATCATACTTACATCACTGAACTTTCCTTCAAATTACAACAATGGTGCATTCGAGGAGTCGAACATCACAGCACCTCTTACTACGAGAATCATCGTCAATTTTAACAACTTTAGCTTGGAATATCTTCAAGATTCGTTGTACATTCAGGACATGTATCATACGAAGCTCTACACAGGCGAGAACATGCATTTCCCTCCCTTTCTGACGTCAGGACATACTCTTTATATTAAGTTCATCTCATCTACAACTGGCAGAAGGAAAGGTTTCAATATTACAGTCTCGTGTAACGAAGTTTCAGGTAAGTTCACTCTGTAGGATCAAGGTATGAAAAAGCATTATTCAAAATAATAATCTAGTTTACACACAATGAGAGCATGACTCTCTTTTCAGGTAATCTGATTTATGTACGTTATTTGATTTCATTCTCCCTCTCCTGTCTTTCTCTTCTTCAGGGTAATGCCTTGCTCTTCATCACGGTTTCCTTCACTTCGGGCATATTAATTAACGTGACAGAATGTATTGTGTTGTATTTGTATATTATTTGATTGGTTTAGTGAGATAAGAATCATCGAACATGCAGATAAAAGTTGAAATTGTTCAATAAACAAACTACATGTTCATTAAGTCTCTTAATTGTTCAATTTACTAAGTAAAAAGTACATTGTACAAGTACAGGTACTCGCGTTATTGCTCACAATTTCAATCTAAATGTCTCTCCAAGCTTCATTTTTTGTTATGTAAGCGCATTGTTCTTCACTTTAAGTTTCATTCAGGCTAAGATTTAATGTTGTAGGTGGCAGTACTAATATTTGATTTGATTTGATTTTGATTTGATTTTGATTTATTGGTTTCTGCATCTTTTTTTCTTTTTTCATCATACATTTTCATGAACATAATATGGTTTGATACAATATTTTAAGTGTATATAATTTTATACAGATAATAAACGAAGTTAAACAAATATATTGAATGCATAATTAACATACATTAGATGCAGGAGGGATACAGAAATAAGCAAAGTAGCTTGACGTGCCCGCAGCCTTCAACTTAGATACAACAATAAAAATATAAATAAAAAAGAGTGTGACTTGCAAAGAAGAAAAGGAAAGGGGAGAGAAGGAGCGTTGGAAATAATACAATAAATCTCATACATCTGCTGATTGAATGCAGGTTATTTCATGAATGGATAAACGATGCTAGGTCATGGACGATTACACATCATTGTTGAATATACAGTCAATATATCGAAATATTCTCTCATTAGATGCACTTCCTGGTCGTTTAATGGACGGTGCTTCACCAGCAGAAGGATTCCTCGAGCTACCCACACAATCTGATAAATGGAAGAGAGTCTGTGAAGACAGCTTAACCGAGAGGGTAGCAGAGGTGATATGTGGAGAACTTGGCTATCCTGGTTTCAAGGAGATCTCATACGAGAACTCCACATGTGCATATGATCGTCTAAAAGGCAACTGTATAAGAGCTCCAACTTGCAACCCTAGTTCGTATAAACTTTTTCTTCCCTTATATATATTAGTAGAATATTCAAAGTGAGCACTTTTATTACTTCTTAAAGCTTATCTGTACTAGTTTATAGGAGGGATTAGACCACGCTGCAATGTCACTGGACAGGTGGTTATCTCATCAACTCAGCTCTCAATTAACGTAAGAAAAAGAGGATCATGGGGGACCAATGGTCACAGATTAGGCATTGTTTTCTATATAGAGGGAGCAAGTAACTACAAGTAGGACAGTGTGGCTTTAATACGTATTAAATATTTTCCCGTTCAACATTTCTAAATTCGATTTACGATTCGTATTAATACCTGTTTCTACAGATACATATCGTCTGATGGATTGCGCAGCAGAGCATGCAATGTGCTTGTCTGAGAAGGGCGTCAAAATAAAATGTCATGGTGAGTCAAGATATCTCTCGTTTGTCCTAATTTCTGTATATTTACGTAAATGCTCTTTAGCGAAAAAGTTTGAAAAGAAGTGAGGACTATTCCTAAAGAAGCAGTTTTAACCTTCCTTTAATTTGTAATTGTTGATTAGATTTGCTTTTTGCGAAAGGGCTAGGGTGAATAATAAAAGAAAATGTTTCCATAATTTTATATTTCTGAAACCTTAGAAAAGTTTAAGTAAAAAAAAAACAGTCTGGTTCCATTGAACGATGATGTTGAATGTTTGAGAACAACCACGAATGCCTTTATTAAAGGCTTGATGCGGGAGAGAGGGAGACAGGCAGAGAGAAAGGCAAAGAGACAGAGACGAAATACTAAATGTACCTATTGTAGACGCCCTCCTCCTCATCACAACAAGGGTTTGCTTATTATCATATGTTTGTTTGTTTCTACATTCAAGTACCTTGTTGGGTTTTTCCCACAGAGCCAGGATATAAAGGATGCTATGAACTCAACACCATGACAGAACAGAACGGATTTACTTTCTCATCGACTGCACGTTGTATCAGTTCGTGTAAAACACACGAAACCCAAACTATCGCTATTATGAATCACGTTGAATGTTTTTGTTCCACATCTGCCGAAGTCCAGTTGGTAGATGCACCGAGGTGCAGCAAAGAAACAACGTCGCTGTCAAAAATGGCAGTTTATGACGGTAGGCATTATGAACTTGAAGACAATATTTATTAATACGATCTAAAACACTTTCAAGAAATAAACTAAAGAGCCATTTCAAAAATGTATTGTAATGTATGCTATATAAATCATGTACTGATAATGTAATATATCATTGTCCTGTTCACACATTTGAACAGGTAAGGCACACGACTATTGTAATAGCCTTAGGGTCATTTCTCAATGTCTTTGCGATCATTTATAAGAGGATACCATCAAACTTTACGTTGGTACTCTTCTTGGAATTTTACTTCTCACTGGAATCATCTATCAAGTTATGTCCAGAACGGAGGATAGATTCAGTTACAAATATATCTTAGAAATTTAAAAATCAAACCGATAATTGTTATTTGGTATTAAAGCATGCATGACATTGTGTTTACATTTCCAGAATGTCTTGTGTTTTTTGGAGAACTTTGTAAATGCCATAATCATCGTTCGTCTAAAATGTGAAAAAGTTCACAAAACGTATTTTATAAACCCTCTGCCTCTGACGAAATCAGAACCGATGAATTTCTCACAATAATCATATCTCATACCTCTCTTTTATAGCTTCTATAGGTTTCTGCGAGGAGCTGAATGACACGATTGGTGGATCTTGGGATTATAAGATCACGTGGTTTGGTTCAATCGTTCGTCTTACATGTATGGATGGATACAGTCTAAACGGCAATGGAATCCTGCAATGTGTGCCGGGATTAACGCCATATTATCCCGTATGGAACGATACAATTCCAGATTGTACAATGGATGGTAGGTGACGACAGCCACCATTTTTTATTTCGTGTTTAGCTTGTCTTTTAACACATCTTAATGTCATATGTCGAGAGTTTTCTACAAGAAAAAAAAAGAACTGTGCATACCTTATTGCTATGTTCCTTCATTTGTTGATTTCTGTTTATTGATTTAAAAAACCTTCTTGAAAGAGTCAAAAGACTGATGCGTAAAACGTTTTACAAAGGTGCAGTATGTGATATAAAAAGAACGCACTGTGTGTAGATTCCCATTTAAAAGTTATACCTTGTGTGACCTTGACGTATATTTCATTCTAAGGAGCAACTAATATTCTTTATAATGATACCTTTTTCATATCTTTACCGCCACGGATGACTGAGCATCAGCCTTTTAAAAAGTATTGTCAAAATCTGCTTGTACCAAGTTTGGGTTAAAAACAATTGATAATTGGGTCAAAAGCCCTAATACATTGTTTTTTCAGTCAGAACAAAATTGCTGACTTATTCGACTTGATGTTTGTGCATTTGAATAGGAAAGGTGACAACATGAACTCAGACTCCAGAAAAGGCTCATTTACAGGCAAAATTTACGATTTTTTTTTGTTTTGTTTGTTATGATGACACAGTCTTGGCTTCCATTTTGAATGACTCGATGACAAGAGTTTCCAGCGTTCTGATTGGGTACAAACTATACGTCCATTCGATGGCTGTAAAGTCGTATAGTTGTGACAGAATTATGGCACTTCGGCCCGCACGCTGGAAACTATACATGCGTTCGATGGATGCATAGTCGTATAGTTGTTCAGTTATATAGTCGTATAGTTTCCTTCGTTCTGATTGGTTAAAACTATACATCCATTCGATGGATGTATAGTTGCCATAAATATGGCACGTTCCGCCCGCTATATAAGGTGAGCCTTGTCATTGAGTCATTCAAAATGGACAAAATTGGGTGCTACTTTGTGTCATGAAAGTCTACTGTCAATATCTTTCGAAGTTATCAACATATGTTCTCTCTTGCATTTGCTGAACCTTTGAGGTTAGAAAACCTCTCAGGTTCCATATGGTATTCGAGACAAATACCTAATGTACCGTAAGCATGTGAAATAATGCAAAGGACAAGTGAACAGAGAGATCATATCGTTAATTAAGAAGTTAGTATAGGTTGTTTAAAATAATGTAAGGTTTTCCTGTGAACTGAAACAAATTACACTGAAAGATTACATTCAGTAGATCACTTATTAAAAACAAAGAAGCATATGACGCAGATTTAACTTTTAACATGTTTAAAGGGATTTTAAGACCAAAGTAACCCGTGCATATGGCCTGACCCACACTCGGTGCAGCAGCCTAAACTCGGTAGAAGCGGAATTTGACGACACTTTTTTTAAACCATGATGCTCAGACAGATGTGGCATAAAAATAATGAATAGGATATCAATGGACATAAACAGGGTAACCCGTTACCATGATATAGATTTTAAGATCACATTGATTATTGACGTTTTGATCATGAGTTAGCGAAGTTAGGTAATTTTTTTGGAATTAATGGTTCTTTCTGGAAAGCATTGAAATCTAAGAAAAAAGTTATCACCTTTGATATTTGTACACAAATAACAACACCAAACAGTGATTTAAAGTACATATGGTCTTTAAAAAAAAAGTTATAAATTTACCTGACTTGAATAAGAGTTAAGAATCAGACCTTTGAGTGAATAGAATGTAAAGAAAAAGACATGACAAACCCAAACTGTCGAAAACAAAGTGGCATACACACAAGTTGTATAACCAACAATTCCATGCCAAGCATTAAATATGAATATTCAAATTTGAATTTGCAGAAATATAATATCTAATCACTCGATAATGTAAAATATTTCCCCCTAATTCGTTTGCTTTTTCTTAATAGGTATTTTGATAGGTTGGGCACTTTGTGTGGTTCATAAGCCTAGAATATTGCTTTAATTTTAAGTGAAAATAGAAGTTTGCCCATACCCATCGTTAAAGCTAATGTTGAGAAAAAATTAAACAAGAAAAGAATAAATAAGAAAAGATATAAGAAAGATGAAAATAAATACCCGGTTATAAACCCTAAACTAGATTTATAGTTTATGCTATTTCTTTCAAGACACCTCTATGACAATTATATCTTCATTTGTTTCATCAACAGGTTTTACTACAGAGTTGGATGATGGTTCACGTATGTTCTTTTGTTATTTTCACGCCATTCATGCACTAATGAAGTCTCATATCAATAAAATCGTCCATGATTTAATTACCTCAGGAAAAATATGACTTATTCCGTTAAAGGCAAAAACGTTTTTGTGATTATCCTCTTTCTTTGTATTCCTACGGAATAATATCTTAACAGCGAGTTCGAAAGCCTTTAAAAAGATTGCTCACGAAGTGCTCTCCTATTTTAGATATGACTAGAAATAGTTGCATTATTTCATATTTGCAACATGCATAGTCTGACGGCCCATGGTTTTTGTCGTCCTACGTACCCATATTTGTCTCCAGTGCCTTTAATTTTTTTACGATATCAAGCATGTGTTATAACTCAGTCAATATCTGAATGTTTAATGATTCGAAAACCACTTATTGGGCAGTTCTTCTTATCTACAATGCAATCAACAATCAGACACTGTATTCAACTGTGTGGCCAGTAGTCCATTTTACTTTGAAGTTTGAACATAGCTTAGGTAGTAAGCTGCCAACTAGCTTTGTAAGATTTTATAAGCAATAACCTCACTCTGAAATGTATTATAACAAAATCTCTTTGGCACCCAACATTCGAATCATATTCCGCAGATACTCGAAATTCAAGATTTAGAATCTGATTGATAGAAAATTACACTGAAACTTAAATTATAAAATGTAAAGGATATGTTTAATACTGCCCGAAATCCATGCTTAACATTAGAATTATTCAAATTTCAAATAGTAAAGTTACGTTTTGTAAATATTTGTGTTACTGTTTTGATGATGCTAGCTAGCTTCAACAGAAAGTATATCTACGACCAATATTTCTGAAATTACCACTGAATATACGGCAACATCGTTTTCTACGTCAACTGGTGAGGAAGAAATTATGTTATAGTGATCAAAATGCACATTGGTTCAAACCATATAGACCTATCATGTGCCCTCCATGATATCTTGTGATTTTAGCTGCAAGTAAGTGCTCACATGCATTCGTTCATATCAATACCATTCTAATTGCAATAAAGTATATAAAATATGGTACTAAAACACGGGACTCATTTCAAAGCAATACTAAAACATAACTTATTACTAGGTGGTCTGTTGTCAACAGCCCACCTATTGATTTTGTCAGAATTTTCTTTCTTTCTTTATTTATTATTTATTTATTATTTATTTCACCCCCACTCTTTTGTGCAGAGCATAACTCTATGATTGGTCAAGTCAATTTCTTTCAATTTTGGCACAGTCATAGGTCAGTGTCAGGAGATGTGTCTCCAACATTTTCAAGTTCATCAGATCATCGTGACGTCATCCAGGCGCCATTTTGTGAAATTTTCTGAAAACAAACTTATGATCATATCTTCATAACCGAAAGT
>JARBES010049270.1:0-11024 GCA_030265145.1 Strongylocentrotus pallidus | reverse complement strand
GAGGTTCATGGAGAAATCGAAAGTCTTGGGAGAGAAGTCAAAGGCCTTCAGGACAAGATTAACCATACGAAGAAGGGCCTACTCCATGAAAGAGTACTTATGAAGCACATGACTGACGCACAAGAAAGAAGCCTTAACCAAGGAAATATCTTTGAAGTAGATGGGCAATCCTTCCTTGTCCGTTGGCTCCTTGGTCATATTCAGATGAGATGTCCATCTGAGAAGCTTGATGTTCCTGAAGATATCGGACTAAAACATGAAGAAGATGACAAAAGAGAAGAAGAGCTCAATATCTTAGAGGAGGCGGATCTTCTTGACGAGACGAGACGACTGGACGTTGACTACCCACGAGATAGAATATTCACAGGCGATGCGAATGCTAACTTTGATGATGACACTTTGGCTTTTCGACTTGACGATCTTGACAACTTGGATGCGGGAGGGTGGCAACAAGACCGACGGCAGGTCAGCAATAGGAAGCACAACTTGGAGAGAAAGCTCAGGAGTAGTGAACGAATGTCCGACCAAGAGGCAAACGCCGTTAGGGACGTCTGGGGTCTTGAAGAAGGAAAGCGATGGAGATTATACCATTATTGGGCTCATTTACATCGCCATGAATCTCATCGTCAGCTCGTAGATAAACAACGGAAATTTACAAATGTTTGTCAGGAGCTACGAGAGGCACGCAGTCAAGAAGATTATGAGATCCTCAAAAATGCCTCAGTCGTTGGAATGACAACAACTGGAGCTGCCAAGTTCCATATGCTTCTTCAGAGAATCCAGCCGAGAATTATGGTGGTCGAGGAAGCTGCAGAGGTGTTAGAAGCCCATATTGTGACTGCATTGACTGAGTCATGTCAACATCTCATATTGATTGGAGATCACCAACAACTTCGGCCAAGTCCTACGGTCTTCAAATTAGGTACGCAGTATAACCTGGACATATCTCTGTTTGAACGTATGATCAACAATGATGTACCTTATCAGCAACTGGTTCTCCAACATAGGATGAGGCCTGAAATTTCCCGACTCATGAGGATGGACAGATTGTACCCATCTCTCAAAGATGACGACTGTGTGAAGGGGTTCGACGATATCCAAGGGGTTACGAAGAACATCTTCTTCATTCATCATGAAATTGAGGAAGACTATGTGGATGAAATGAAGAGTCACTCCAACATTCACGAGGCCAAGTTCTTGGTAGGACTTTGTAGGTACTTCTTGCAGCAGGGCTACCTTCCAGAGCAGATCACCATCTTGACTACCTATTCCGGTCAACTCTTTGCGTTCAAGGGGTTGATGAAAAAGATTGACTTTGAAGGTGTCAGAGTTGCGACAGTTGACAACTTCCAGGGAGAGGAAAACGACATAATTCTACTCTCTCTAGTTCGCAGCAACGAGGAGGGAAGTACTGGTTTCTTGAAGATCGACAACAGAATCTGCGTAGCGCTCTCGAGAGCAAGAGAGGGTCTCTACTGCATCGGAAATTTCAAACTCCTTGCACAACAAAACCCAAGTGGGCCAAACTTGTGGAGGGAAATCGTGAAGGACGCTGAAATCTATGGTACCATCGGAAAATCCCTTGTGCTTCAGTGCCGAAATCACATTGGGACACAAAATGAGGTTTCAAGTGAGGCAGATTTCTCAAAAGTCCCAGAAGGCGGTTGTTCCTTACCATGTGAGGCACGTCTTACCTGTGGTCATGTTTGCCGAATGCCATGCCACACTACCGACATGGAACATGAAAACTACAAGTGCCGTCAAAAGTGTACTCGGACAATTTGCCCCTCAGGTCATCGATGCATGAAACAGTGCTACCAACCTTGTGACACGCAGTGCAGAAAATCTGTTAATAAGACACTGCCTTGTGGTCACGTCCAGAAGGTGCCTTGCTACAAAAGCAATGCAGAAGTAATCTGCGAATCTCCATGCCGCAGGAGACTGGATTGCGGACATCAATGCAAGGAGCTGTGTGGAAAGAGCTGTACAATGTTATGCGAGGAAATAATTCGTCGGTCTGACTTTCCTTGTGGCCATAATGTACTCGACAAATGCTCTGCTGGTCCTGAGTCCTGTTCGGAGCCATGTGATAAGATTCTGAGTTGTGAACATTCGTGCAAGGGCTCATGCGGCAAGTGCCTCCAAGGACGTCTTCATGCATTCTGCCGAGAAAGATGTGATCGTACACTCGTTTGCGGTCACCCTTGCCGGTCGACATGTGCTGCGGATTGTCCACCGTGCTCAAGGAGGTGCGAAAACAGATGTCAGCATAGCAAATGCAAGAAAAATTGTGGAGAACCTTGTGTCCCTTGTGCAGAGAGGTGCACTTGGCGTTGTCAACATTTTAGCTGTGGGGCAAAATGTGGAAAACCATGCGACAGACGTGCTTGTAACGACCCTTGTACACTCCTGCTGAAGTGTGGCCACCCTTGTATCGGTCTCTGTGGTGAACCGTGCCCCAAGAAGTGCAGAATCTGTGATAAGGAGGAAGTTACTAGGATCCTCTTTGGCGATGAAGACGACGTTAATGCTCGGTAAGAATTCCTTTTTCTTAAATAATGACAATACCTGCATAAATACAAATCTTACCTTTACTATTTATTTACGTGTGCCATCAATTTACAGATTTCAACGATTTTAACAACAATATTTGTTTTTAAATTGAAATAGATCACGGAAATTAAATTTCCGCACATATCATCTCTCCCGTTTAGGTTTGTGGAGTTAGAGGACTGTAAGCACGTGATTGAAGCGGATGCCCTGGACAAATGGATGAAGACGGATAGTGGAAGCAAGGACACGTCAGAGGCGATCTCCATTAAGGTAGCCAAGAATTGTATGGCGTTAATTTTTTTCTTCAGTTCCTTCGAAGATTTATGTCATTTTTATACATTTACACTAAGAACGCGGTGGAAAACAATAACTTTTTCATTTGCTCATAACTCCGTTTTGCTGTTTTGATAAAAAGAATTTTGTGACGACTATTCATTTCTGTTTCGACACAATTTTGGAATAATTAGAGTTTGCCTCTTTAGTCTAAGATTTTTTCACGTGATCGAATGAATATTTTTTTCATTGCTTCAATAAAATCAAAAAGAGAAAAAAGTACACGTGAAATATAGATGAAAAATTCATTTCTGAGTGTTTTTGTTTCATTTGGCAGCTGAAAGAGTGTCCATGGTGCAAAACACCGATCAGACGTAATCTGCGATACGGAAACCTTATCAAACAAGCACTGGATGATATAAATGCTGTTAAAAGAACCATCTTCGGCGACGAAAACACAATCCACTATCTCCGTCAGAACCTACAAAAAAGACTTAAGAACATGGATATTTTCGCCATCACAAGCGATGCCCGCCGATTCCAAGGCATGGTCAGTTCGACGTCTGCGTTGAGCCACGGACAAATCACCGCTTTGAAAAATAGAGTCCGTTTTCTGAAGGAAATGAGAGACCTGGATAAAGCATTGCAATCGCTGCAATCTCCATTCCTTAATCAGCAGTACGTGAATCAGATGAAGAGTGAGATAGTTGGCCTGCAAACCTGGTTGTGCCAGGAGCCCATCGACAGGATGTCCCAGCAGCAGACCGATGACGCCAACAGAGAAGCAAAGAGGCTCCACCTAGCCCTAAATTTCTTCCGGATCCTGGTCGAGAAACCAGCTGCTTATGACAAGGCAAGCCAAGAGGTAAAGGCCGCCGAGCTTCAACTCTTTGACGGGAAGGCTTTGACTGCCCAGCGAGCAGATGAGGTCAAAAGTCTTCTCAAGAAAATCGATTCCAAGTCCGGTGGGTTGGGAATTAGCGAGACAGAGAGGAAGGAAATAGTCGCCGCCATAGGTCTGACCAAAGGTCATTGGTATAAATGTCCCAGAGGGCATGTCTACGCCATTGGGGAATGTGGTGGGGCCACACAGACGGGCAAGTGCCCTGAATGTGGTCTAGGAATTGGGGGCACCCAACACCGTCTGACAGAGGGCAATAGGGTTGCTTCAGAGATGGACGGGGCGCGACATGCAGCATGGTCGGAAGAAGCTAATAACATGGCGAATTTCGACCAGATTCATTAGCATTAGAAATGAAACTTCATAGCATATTTTGGTGAGCATACAGGCTGTCCTAATATTATCGTAGACAACTTTAGTTCCCCTTCTCCGATAGTCCTCTCATTCACTTTTCATATTTAAGATGTTCGGCATTTCATTACCAGCTGTCGACATGTATACTGTCGAACATTATATGAAGTAGAAATCAACTACACCTTCTCTTGACGTAATTTCTCATGAAATTTTTAATAGAGACTTTGCCGTGCTGATGTTATCAGAAAGAAACACACATCGTAAATTTAGTTATTTTAAGTCATTTAATTTTTGATGCCTCCGCTACAAAGTAGCCGAAGAAATTATGTGTTTGGGTCGTCCGTCCGTCCGTACGTCCCGTTCTCGTGATCGCGTTATCCCAAGAACTGATTAATGGATTCCCGCCAAACTTAGGTCATGATGTATGTATCGTACAGAGCCAATGAGCTGATTAGATTTTGGGGTCACAAGGTCAAAGGTCAAATGTCACAGGGTTCATTATGTATGCAAAAATAGCTCATGATCGCGTTATCTCAAGAACCGATTTATGGATTACCGCCAAACTTGGGTCATGTATGTATCTTGCAGATTCAATGAACTGATTAGATTTTGGGGCCATTAGGTCAAAGGTCAAAGGTCTTGGTGCTCATTTTGTATGCAAAAATTGTCAATTGTCAATAGAACCGACGGATGGATTAATATCAAAGTCAGGACATGTATGTACCTTGCAGAACCAATGAACTGATTAGATTTTAGGGTCGTGAGGTCTAAGGTCCAAGGGTCATACATGTATATGAACAATTTTAATCATGATATTCTGAGGACCTGTTAATGGATTACAATCAATTGAATTTTTAAAATTGCTTCTGTTTTGGTTTGTAAAATTGCTTCGTGGTGGAGGCATTGCAGTCGAAGATCCATCTAGTTTTTGTTCGATTTCGTCCTCGATTATTCTAATCAAGAATCCAAAATACAGTAGGCCTAACTGTTAAAGTGAGAAAATTAACCATCGTTGCTTCAACGTGCGAAACAATCAAGCATTAAAAAAAAAAGTTTATATACGGGACTTTTTTGTTCATTCATCGATAGAACTTGTATCATTCAGACATACTTATTCTTGGAATATTTTTGTGTATATGTAGTATACCGCTTCACATGTAAGGTAGAGTTTATGCTCTATATTAAATGACTTTCTGCGATTTGATGAATGAATTAGTAAATAATCTGGAACTGACCAATGAAAACCTGTGTAGGGCGATTTTAAATAGTGTGTCTCCTAAATGCCCTTTCCCATTTATTTCATTCAAAAATTAAAAAAACATCTAGATCTGACCATTTCATAATCGTGATGATACCAAAAAGAGCTAAATAAAATGGTAAAAAGTCATATCAAGATATTTTTATTTGTAAATTAAATCACTGGATAAATGTTCAAAGTCGAAAGGAACACAATGCATGGAATCACCTTATAGTTCATCGAACTATAAACAAACAAGACAAGAATGAGAACCAACTTTGAACCGAAGGTATTTACACATTCAATAGAGCCATACGTCATCCCCACGTCACATCCGTTTTATTGAACTTGTTACAAGTTACAATAACTGTTATAAGCTACTGAAATCGTTGCATTTGATTGGCTGCGAGCATTTTTTTCCCATTTTGATCGTGTATTGTATTATGTTACCACTCGTATGGAAAATGCTGTATATTTTACATTTCATATAACTCATTCATTGTATGTTATAAGAGCAGAAAACCGCCCATATTGGGTCAAATTTCGCATTTGCTGCCAATCGGACCGGGGCGGGGTGGGTCAAATGTATAATACTGCTTGCGTTAACTATAAGTGCATTACAGATATATTTAACGAGTAAATAAATAAAAAAGTATATTATTTGATTATGAGTTAGTAAACTGCAATTATTGTACGTGTGATATATTTTCTTAACAATATGAACAAATCCCTTTTTTGGGGTATAATTTCGGCGACCATCGCATAAATATTACTGATATGTTTGACCAAAATCCTATTAAAGATCAGGAGGTAATATATTACACGTCGGAATGCAAGCAAGTGTTTGCAAATGATTGTGAACAAGATTTGTTAATTTTTTGCCAACTGCTAGATAAAATTTGACATCACTTTATATATAGTGCATCACAGCTTTCCGTTGTCATAATAGAGACGTTATACTTATCACTTATCAAATAATTAAGTTATTTCAAAACCAATTTGTAGACTTTATTGTAGTTACTGTATTGTAAGTCTCAAATCCTGAGGTTTTAGTTCATGTACATGTGCAAGTGTAAGTTATCACATTGCATTGCTTGAAAAGTTATGAAAACTTTTAACGGGAAAAAGCTTGGTTGACTTTAAAAATAAAACAAGAATACGTTACATTGTATATCCGAATTAAGGTTGGAAATCAAAGATTGAAAAGCTCGTTGCACAGTGATCGAGTACGTTCCACTTACTCAAACGGTATGTCACAGAGTTGCGTTTTATCGATTAAAATTAATACATCATTTCTGTTTTTTATCATTATTATTATAATTGTTTGTTTTGATAAATCACTGTACATGCACATTCATAGTACACTTTCCCTTTACAATAGACGCAGGGAGGCAACACATTAAAAGAGGGAGAGTTATAGAGATGACGACTCATTGGAACGATTTTCAGTAATGCAAACAATGTTACCAATAAAGTTGGAATATTTTTCTACACCTCCTTTTATTAAAAATAACTGTTAAACTTATTCTTCATACAGTTTCTCTCTTTATTGATCAATCTCTACGACCCTTTAGATCTATAAAACTATGAGAATATATCAATGTTACCAATAAAGTTGGAATATTTTTCTACACCTCCTTTTATTAAAAATAACTGTTACACTTATTCTTGATAAAGTTTATATCTCCTTAGTGCTTTATTGATCAATCTCTACGACCCTTTAGATCTATAAAACTATGAGAATATATCAATGTTATCTTCATCTATAAATAATAAATCATATTTTCACAATTATTTCATGAAAAGAGGTCGAGAAAAAGTATTCCAACTTCATGGGCAACTACAGTGTACAGGTGTATTTCTTATCTACCATGTCATTGACAAACAGTGACAGGGAAAATATGTGTAAGTCTGTTCAAATGTGAGTCTAGGATTTTCACGCGTGTATGCGTGTGTGTGAGAGAAGATGCGCGTGTGTGTGCGTGTGTAATATGAGAGAGAGAGAGAGAGAGAGAGAAGATGTGTGCGTGTGTGTATATATATGAGAGAGGGGGAGATAGAGAAAGAGTAGGTGTGTATGTGTTGGTGAGAGAGAGAAAGAAAAGAGGTGTATATGTATGAGATAGAGAAATATAACATGTGTGTGTGATGTGTGCGTGCGTGTATGTGTGTGTTTGAGAGAGAGAGAGAGAGAGGGAGAAGAGGTGTGTGTATGTGTGAGTGTGAGAGATATAGAGAGGAAAGAGGTGTGTGTAGGTGTGGGGGGGGGGGGGGCTAGGGGTGTAAACTATGCAACAATGGCATTTCACAAATTGTATGTGAACGCTTGTTATTATTTCGCAATTCCCAGTTATGTGCAATTTCCCCAGACAGATGTTGCGCAATAGCATGTAGACAATGTCAGAGCAACTTTTATTAATTTACCAATCCCATATATAGGCCTAGACAGGAGTGGCAATTTCTTTTCATGGGGGGGGGGATACGAGGGGCGAGGGGGCATAGTGTATACTGTATACTCACCTTATACCAACGGAATACAGATTTTCAACAATACTTACTTAGTACATTTTGAAGGATATTATGCGAGGGAGCGTAGTGACCGATCGAGAAACTTTTCGCTTATGTATTAATCTAAAGATATGGTCACAACACCTAAAAGTAGCCTGCTCGGCGGCCGGGCGGTGAGTTTTAAGCCAATTTTGCTCGGGCACCGCTTGTTATTAGGGCATCGCACGGTCGCTGCTGAACTTTTAGCGCGGAGTTAAAGGGATAGTTCAGTTCTGTTTCAGACCGCAAATGCCTTCAAAGTGCATGGTTATTGCTCTTATTTTGTATCTATGACATTTATAGTGCCCTTTTAGAACCTAAAATTGCTATGAAGGTAATTTTAGACCCCAAAATGTGTGAAATTTAGCCTATACGATCATACCAATTCAGCTCCACTTAAAATAAAAGCACGGTGACCGTTAATTGATTATTTAATTAAAAATAACAATACATGTGTGAAATTTAGCCTATACGATCATACCAATTCAGCTCCACTTAAAATAAAAGCACGGTGACCGTTAATTGATTATTTAATTAAAAATAACAATACATGAGCCGGCTAATTGTGGGTAGTATAACCAACACGAAAATGCCAACAAAAAATACGACGTAAAAGGCGTTATTTCGTTTTTTTTCAAACGTTTTTTTCAAATTTTTCAAAATATGTAATATTTGTGGTGGTACACAAGTATTAGAAATCGTTACATTTCAGCCGTCTCTGAACCGATTTTGATCAAAGAAAGACAATTTTGTCATTTAAATATTATGTTCTTTCAAATTTGACACTAAGTTTTTCATTATCTCACAAAAAATTATTTTGTTCAGCGCCCTCTGCAACAGAACTCAACTATCCCTTTAAAATTCGGGCGGTGCCTGCTCATTTTGGAGCCCCGCCGATGACCGGCCGGCCGTCGGGCAATTTCTTCAAAATCAACCGGTGGCCGATGGGAGACCGCTCGGGAATGGGTGGGTCATCAGTCGGTCACTGCCGAGACGCCGCCCGGAGAAGCTCCTCGATTTCGCCCAGTTTTTACCTAAAATCGAACGGCGACCGACGGGAAATCGACAGGGCACCGCCCAGGCAATGCTGGGGTTCTGCAGCCTGCTCGACTTTTCCCAAAATCGTTGGGCGATCCCTAAATTCCAGCGGCGACCGAGCAGGCTACTAATCGGTCGGTCGCCGCTCTGAGATGTGACCATAGCTTAAACGCTGCACTCTTGGGCCCTCCAATGCCGAAAAAGTCTTTAGTCAGTATTTGCTATAAATATTTTTTTAACTTTTTCAAATTTTCCGGGGGGGGGGGGGGGACGAGTCCCCCCCTACCCTTAAATTATTTGAACATAGTGGTTGTTTTTCAGGAATTCATGTTATTGATTTATGTTATGATGAATCGGGTGCGATTCAAATATTAACACCAAATAATAACAATTACTGCCTGTATATAGAATGTCCATCCGTTTGAAGGGAACAAAATCATTAATATTATAATCATCAGAGGCGGCGAAGCGACTTCCAAAGTGGGGTGGGGTGCACCAACCAAAAGGGTGCCTTTTACAGAATTTTTTTGTCTGTGTGCCCATGCTTTGAGCCATAATGCAAGGCCGTACAGAGGATTTTTTTATGTTGGGGACCGGGGTAAAATTCAATGAATTATTGAAATTTTATTGCATTTTCTTTGTTTTTTTTATTTGTTGGAACTGCCCCCTACCCTAGCCCCGCTGCGTACAGTCATGGTTCAGTGGCAAAGCAATGGCCTCGTCACTGTGAGGCCTTAGGATCAAAACCGTGTCGATGTGCCATATTAGTTCCCTTTTGTGGGGCATTAATCCTTCTTACTGTCATTTATGACTTAAGGGCGAAGGTCCCCTAGTTGATAAGCATAGTAGCATACACATGCTTTAGCAGTCACGCAAATTAAACACTGGCAAATTATTATTCCATATATCTGAGAATGTATACTATATTATCTAGATTTATTAGGAATAAATCATTGTCAAAATAATTCCATAAATTGGGGTTAACAAAAAAAAAATCCAACTATATGAGCGACAGTGTATAATTATGGTCAGATGAGCATATTTTGATACCTTATTTGTGACACTGGCGGGTCACTATTTGGTGTGGGGTCAAGGGGGCGGAGCCCCCAGGAGCTCAGTGGTTTTATGCATTAAATTACCGTCAGATGAGCATCCAGGTGCCCGCATTAGGGCCCTAGGTGGAATCCAGGGGGCAGAACCCCCGGAAGCTCATGGGTTTTAGGCTTTTAATCACGGTCAGATGAGCAAATTTTGACACTTTATTATTTGTGACAAAGGCAGGTCACTTTTCATTTTTTCTTTCTTTATGTATTTACCATTTTCCAACAAACGCATACAAAAATATAATTTACTAAACTCTGAGGAAAAATCTCGGAAAATGATGTCATTTCAGCAACATTTGTAAATCACCGGTATCGAATTAGAAATAAACCACGTTTGAATTATATATATATATATATATATATATATATATTTTTTTTGTTTTTTTTTGGGGGGGGGCACCTGTCACCGCCAGCTCCCACCCCCATCAGTACGCCAGTAGGCCCCCCTGATCTACATCTTGTTGGCGGGAAAAATCGTAACTGATCTCTCCTAACTTTCTTCTTTCTCTTTTTTTCTTTCCCTGTCTCTCCTCTTCTTCTTTCCTTTCCCTCCCTTCTCTCTGTTTTAGGATTGCTGGGGGAGGCAAGGGTCTATCGGCCCCCGATCCACACGTTGTTGGCGGGATTAATCGCAACTGTTTCCCCCTTCTTTTCACCCTTTTCGTTTCTTCTTCCTCTTTTTTATTCCCCAACGTAAAGCTGGGATTTCTGAAGACCTACCTGTAAGAATAATACGAGAATTTGCTTACGAATTGTGTATCCCATTGACTGATATTCTGAATGATTCGTTTCAGAGTTCTATTGTCCCCGTACTCTGGAAAAAAGCTGAAATTGTACCCATTCCTAAGTCACAACCACCCACATTGCAAAATCTACGCCCTATTTCACTTACTTCTTACTTTGCAAAACTTGCCGAATCGTTCATATGTAAATGGTTACTTGAAGATATTACCAGGCATATTGATCCCAATCAGTATGGAAATCGGCCTGGCTTAAGCACTAACCACTATTTGATACA
>JARBES010049210.1:0-11026 GCA_030265145.1 Strongylocentrotus pallidus | reverse complement strand
TTGTTTCCCTTTCTTATCATAGTGGCTGAGTTTCACACCGCCATAGCTCGTAATCACATAGACTACTCACGCAGTTTACAGTCATTGGTAGAAACCTTCAAAGAAAAAACATTACTGGCCAAAGAAAGGTAAGCACATCACTTTTCTATCAATATTCAAATTGTCATAATGCTCCATATACCATGTTTTCCATTTCGAATAGTCTCCATACCTTTTCTTATAACACAATTGTGATAATGTAACATTTTTATTATTCATTGATAGAGTTTATTGATCAATATGGAGAGTCATAGGGAGTGACCGGTAACGTTCTGATAATATATAAACTGTATATATTGATAATAAACCAGATTTTCATTGTCATTTCATTAAAAGAGTAGAGAAAATTATTGCCGAATGTTAAGTTTCTGTTTGCCACAACAAGTTCTGAGAAGGTATAAACCCTTATATATTAAAAATAAAAATAAAAATAATATTAGATAAATAATAATATGTCTTGTTTACCCAGGGTAGCCTCATCAATATTCATACTGCAATCATATCATTACCCATAAACCAGATTGTAATTGTCATTTCATGAAAACATTTTTTTTTTAATTGTAGTTTGAAATAAGCATTTACTCTATCTCATGACATTTGTTTAATATTATTTTCTTATTTCTAGATGGAAAGAATGCACAAATCTCTTCACAGTGTGGGAAAATGCTTTACATGCGTATGGTTCGGCAGCTCAAGTAAGTACAGTTATGATGTGTGTATTTTTTGTATGCATTCTTCCATTTATTTAAAAGTTGCTTTCATTAATAAACGGAAATTATAATGAAATGTTTAAAAGCAGCAATAAATCTAGTGTTTTGTTTGTTATTGTCCACATTATCAGTTCAATTTGTCACATTTTGAAATAGTTTTTTCGATAACATATTTATTTGATCACAATTTATGATTTTAGGAGTTGTTTATGTATTTATTTCGTTCATCTACTTCATTCGAGCACAAAGTCGATATTGTTATGTACACAGAATATCGAAATAGGAGGAACAGGTACCTCGAAACGAATTACGTAAAGCCTAAAGGCATTTAAAGCGGCATAATTCAAATGGGATTAACTTATGATACACCACACAACTAATCTCTCTGTTCCACATTGTATTTATTATGGGATAAATATACCACAGGCGTCAACATTACGTAACTGTTATCAGTGCGAGAATAATCTGTTCTGGGTTTGTATGGATCTAATCAAGACGCAATTTGTGTAATTTGTTACAAAGCTATTGTGTTGGATATAGCAAGTCTTCCGTCAATTGTTGCATTTTGATTTTGTGCAAAATTGTATGTGTGACAAACAAGTGACCGTACATAGAGACGAAGCGGCAACTTTAAGTATTAAAGGTTATACAGGTATGGTTTCGATGGGGTTTTAGGTTAGCTCGTTAATGTTAGTGTTACCTGTAGAACGTGCAAGGTCCAGAAACAAAGTTTCTACGAGTGTAAACAAGATATAATGTCGCTTGATTGTGTAAGGCAAGGTTCTGAACACGCAGACTTTATTTTCTTATACAGGATCATAGTGACCTTGGCGAGGCTATAGAGGCGTCTGTCACCGATCAGCTGGTGGAGTCAGCGAAAAACAAACAGCAACTTGTGAAGATGTTAGATGTGTATCATGATGATTATCTCAAACAATCCGAATCACTGGATGCCATCATTGACAAGGTAAAATTATATTTTTATATGTGTTTATGCCATACAAGATATCCCCCAGTGCCACATTTGTATTTAAAATGTACCCAATGATTAAACATTATTCAACAGTTTGCAGTGCAAAAAAAGAAAACAATCATTCTTAAAAATGATTTGATTAAGCTAATCGAGACCGAAGATTATTTTGAAAGCCATTGTGTTGCATAAGGCAAACTCTTCTGTCAATCGACACCTTTTTTGTTCATGTAAAAGTGCACGTGTGGCTCTTAAACAAGCCATTTTTGTGTTTTCAGATATCTTTTCATATATTTCTTTGTATTATGAATATTTTATAAAACTGTTTTAGCTTGAAGTGGAAATGGATGAATGAAAAGAAAATGAAATATTTCTTTGATGGCAACGTTATCTAATTTAATTACTTTCATATCGGCATGCACTTCCATCTGCTCATTGTTTTATTTCTAATACAGAGCGAAAAGGAATACATCGAGAGCTGGTCAAAAATGTCCAAAGATGGGATGAACAGTAAAAAGGTAGTTATTTTTTCATCCTAATCCTACTGGAACTTGGTGGCCTTATTAAGCTTATATGAAAATGAGAATTCAATTCAAGTCGTTTTACTGTTTACTTTGTTCTCAGATGTTATTTCGGTTTATATGCACATTGTGTTACTATCCACCTTTTATTAATTGGATCAAACGGCTTTAACAAACGTTTGCCCGACTTAGAAAAATGGACAATTAAATGGCTGGTAATAAGGGATATATATACAGGCATACATTTTAAACGAGAAATAGTGGACGAGTAGAAATACACTATTTAGATCGACTTGTGAATTTATTAATCGGAGGTGCGCTAGCTTTTTGGTAGAACAAATGTAATGCGCCAGTGCCCTTGGTAAGGCATTAATCCTCATGACCAAGTCCCTCAGAAAGGACTTAAATATATCGATCACCTGGTTGCTCACTAACAAGCATACGCAGGCTCTCTATGCAGTCAGGCAAAACAAACCAACTAACCAAACCTGTTGCTCTCGAGATTTTAAGTTATTTATGTTCGAAGGATTCTAGCGTCGGTCAACTGAGATGCCCATATCCATGATGATAATTTATTTGTTGTATTTTTTGTTATACAGAATCACAATACGGCGTTCTGCTACAATAGATTAAATGATTACGTTCTTCAGCTGACGACAGCAAACCAGTTCAATGTTTCTCTATCTACCGCAGTGCTTCCAAAAGTCAACTCTGTAAGTAGTCATTTTGTATTCATTTGTATTAAGCGCTATATACAAATTAAATATTATTATTATTATTATTATTAGCACATAACTTGTAATGTTTACTGCTGGTAGGATAACACAATATGGAACACGGAAATATCCTTAAATCAGTAATCGTTGGTAATCATCATAAATTTATAAGTAAATAGCGTACTTATAGTTTCACAAAGCATGTTGTCAAACTGGTACGGGAAAATCGGGGAGAAGCATGATCACTAAGAGTGTTATTTGAACAGAAATATTTTTGAGATATAAATTCCATTACCTGCTGAAAAAAAGCTTAGTCTGCTAGTCCATCCATTTAACTATTTGTAAATTCATTAAGATTAGTTATTCATGTATTTAAAGTTGTAAATAGTAACACGAACATACATGAAATATTTTGGTAATCTATGCGTTTCATATTCACTTGCATTGCGAAAGAAAACAATTACTTCTTTCTAACAGGCGAAACAACTAAATATTCGCGTTACATTCCTAACTTTAAACGTGTACATTTATTGTAAAATTGCTTTGGGGACACCGTGTGGTCCGGTATGATTTTTTTCACAAATAGGCATACTATTGAAATAATAACATGAGGGAGGGAGAAAGTGCAACATAATTTGTGTGAACTTGTATATATATATATATGTGCGTGATTTTGTTTGTATACACCGGGTTAACACCTATTTGTATTATCATTATTATTATCAATATATTCATCATGAAAATTATGATAGTAATATTATATCTGTAAAGCGCTTAGAGACATTTGTATTAAGCGCTATATAGTAGTAGTAGTATTATCATTACTATGATCGTTACTATCATCAATACTTTTAATTATATTACTATTATTATTTGTAGTACTATCATTGTTATCATTATTGTTGCTGATGTTGTTATTGTTTTTTACTATTTTGTATTCCAGGATGCAGATCTCATACGTCACGAAATATCAGAATCAGGAATATCAGGTTTATCATGGCACTCCAAAATCCTTATATCGAAGGTAATTATAAAGTAGTTTAGGATGGCATCACATCATAACTAATGAAAACAGACACTGTAAATGAAGGCAACCTATAATTTGACATGTTATCTACCTATAAAACGCCCGCCTCATGAACGGGAAGTTGTGGGTTCGAACCCCGGCCGAGTCATACCAAAGACTTATAACAATGGGACCTTCTGCCTTCTAGCTAGGCGCTCAGCATATTAGATTGGAGAAGAGTAGTAATAACATATAATATTATGCAGGGTCCGCTGGAAGAGCAGTTTCATAAACTGAAGTGGCTTCCCTGGGTAAATAAAACGTTATTATTATTATTATAAAAAACAGTACGTTGTATCAAAAGTAATCTGTGTAAATCCATTGTTTGTATTTTTCTTTGTGCATTTTGGCACGTGTGGCAAAGAAAGGGTAAAGGTATACTAATCACCAAAATAGGTTTTGCGCTTGACGTGAGGGGTTCCATGTCGATACACTGTTTTTGAAATATGAGCTTGAAATATTACTTTTGCCAAGAGATGTGGCAGTTTAAAAACCATGTTAGTATATACAAAAGAATGACTTAATTGTTGCCTAGATTGGTCGATGCTCGGCGCACGGAACCAACGTTGGACTTATTTTCCGTGCGTTTTTTTGTTGTTGGTCTTAGCCTTTAGTTTCTTTATACGCGGTTGTTTTTATGCATTCTAGGTTTACAAATATTATTTATTTCAGGTGATTAGTACACTTTAAAAATATGTGTGACTTTGAAAACTTATCTTTTTTACGGTACAAATCTTTTTTCCTCGGTAGTTATCGGATCAGATTCGAAAACTTGAGGTCATCTCGAAGAGGTCAGCGTCCGAGAAGCCGAAGGGTAACTCCGAGTCCTTTGAAGCAAAGCAATATTCCTTCAGCAAACCCCAGCCAACAGCCGGAGGGGTAAGGGCAAAACATTTGTGTTTGGCTTATCCACGAATCGATATCAACGACACCATCACCATCATGTGACGTCAGCTGTCGAGATGGAGTTCACTCTTTGACGCCACTGGCTCATTTCAATTATGAACTTATCATGAATCTTTTCTAACTTAGGATTAATATTATAGGAAATTATGTCCATGAAAGGGGATGGCCCCTTTTGGGGCAAGGCAATCGAGGCAAAATGCATCAGGGCTTTGGGGTCGGATATGGGTGTGGGATTAAGACATCCCCCTCCCCTCGTGTGTAAGTCCTAATATGAAACAAACTGAAAATGAGAGGAAGAAGGGACAAGCTGGAGAAGAAGAAGGAAAATGAGGAGAAGGAGTAGGAGGAGGTAAAAAAGATGAGGGAGAGCAAAAATTAGAAGAAGAAATAAAAGAATTAGGAGGACAATAATAATTACAATAAGAAGAAGAGGAAGAAGAAGAAGTTGAAGAAGGATATGATGATGAAGAAGAAAGAGCAGAAGAAGAGGGAGGAAAAAAAGAAGAAGAAGGAGGAGAAAAAGAACGGATGGGAAAAGAGCCACCGGCTTCAATCTCGGGCTTTATGTCATGCTTTGTCGGTTCTCGTTATCATTGACTTTACTAAGTACTCAACTTGTATTTCTTCTTCTTCCTTTTTACCGTATGATGACTTGATACATCGATTGCGTATATATGTTTTCTCTTATGATCTTTTCCCCTGCCCAATAACTAGGATTTTGCTCTAAATAAACTGGTGCTTAACTCTGCCACTGAGGGCGTCTTAAAAGAAAAGTATGACTCACTCGCCAAAGAGGTAATTATGACTGTTTGCTTTTTTCTTTTTTCTCTTTCTGTTTTTATGTTGTTGTTTTTTATTTCAAATTGACCGTACGATAAAGTAAAGGTCACTTCTCGCTGCTGTGTGGTTATATTTGTTGGTTAAGGCTGACAGCAGACTTGTAAATATAATCAACTTTCTATTTCAAATGAAGTATCAGTGATACATTTCATTGCGGAGATATTGAAATGTAGGTAACATTATGAGGGCTTTTCCAATTGTACAACCCTAAAAACTTGATCTACAACTTTTTAATTAAGTTCAAATGACAAAAAAACATGAAGTGAATTGTACAAATTATATGCAATTACAAAAGTGATTAGCAACCAAAAAAGAAGAAGTCCTTGTAAATGCTTAATCAAAATCGTGAAAGTTTAACTCGGAATCTGGTATGTTCTTCTTTTATTTTCAGATCCAAACATTGGAGACTGAAATAAATGTCGTCAAAGACCAAACCAACAGGTTAAAGAGGCAATATGAAAGGTATTATAATCACGTGTCATATAGTGAACCAAGTGAAATATCATACACATTTTTCTGCTGGACTCGATCTCCCCCCCCCCCCCCATCCAAATAGAAGTTTACAATAGTTTATTAAGATGAGCCAACAAGATTGGAATCTTGATACATACAACAGAAAACAAGTAAAGTAATTGTGGTAATAGTAGGGTCTTAACAACACAAATCTTGTTAATAATATAAATAAGTTTCATTCTACCTTGATGAGCAAGATCTTACACCAAACTGGCATTCAAAGAAAAAGTTATACCATGTTTTTATCGAATACACCTTTCATAGAAAGCATAAACTGGCATCCTATTTTGATAAATTTAATTTACAACCAGAACAAGTTGCAAATTGGTGTAGTATTTAAAAAAGATTCACAAATGAATTTAAGAAGCAATCAAGAAAACAAGGAGAATCACCAGCCAAAAGTGCATTTTTTTTCTTGAATAGGGATACTTTTATAATCATTATTCTGTCTTACTGCAAGAGCCAGTGTCTCAATTACCACGAGAAACAGAAATGGAACAATCCTGAAATATTTCTCGTTCCATATGTATTGGTTTTGTTAATATATCCATTATCAACTACATCACATTTCCTTAACAACAAATATCGCATAAATGTTGACGATAAAGGTATCTCCAAAGTTAAACAGTTTTAGAACCTCTAAAAGAAATCCCTGAATAATCATTTTCGGGTTGGAGTTTGTATTATGAGTTAGTTCTTTTTAGAATCTCTCAAAGATATCCCTAATTAAGCCACCTCGGATTTTGATTTGTATTATTTTTTTGTTTGTTTATTTGTTAGCATCAAGTCGAATCAATCAAGTAAAGCACACGAAACGTTACTGGAGATTCACAAGCTACGCAATGACAACAGACAGAATGAGACGAACCTTGCCTGCAAGAGAGCCCAGGTATGTGTCTCCTTCTTATCATCTTCACATCGGTTAGCTTACTTCGAATCATTGGGACATCGCGTCCGGTCTGGTAGTCGCGTTACACGAATTTTCGTGAAACATAAGCGGAAGTTCACATGAAGATGCAGGTTAAGGACACTACCTGTCGTAGTTTTGCCGTAGGATTTTCACAAGTTGTCGGGGAGCGCGAACACCTGACCCGACGCGAAGTTCCGATGATTTGAAGTAAGCCTTTCACAACTTGTTCAGGGCTTTGTTTCATAGAGCTAAAATCAAAACAAAAATAGTATCAAAATTGAAAATGTCTCACCGCCAATCAATTACATTCTTTTTTAGTAGTTTTAACAGTTACTTTAATTTGTTATTGACAGGTTTTATAAACCAGGACTCTGATATTAGTCAGGATCAAATAGCAATCAAGAGATAAAGAAGGAATATTACAATGTTAAAGTCTTGAATTCACGAATTGAATTCACGAAGTTTTGAATTCACGATTTGGTACTATTTCCTCTTGAAAGATCTAGTTAAGGTATAATCTTGCGAGTTTGAAAGAAAGCAGCCAGTTGTTCCTCTTAAACCTATTACTTGGACCATTCGTGGTGGAGAAAAATATTATATTCGTCACTATATTTCGAACATTGTTGAAAGAGGCTGCTTTACGCATCAATACTTATCCACCATGTGGGAATAGTGGGATGAATAACTAGTTAATTAATAACATACTTACTACATCATATTTAAACAATACTCCACGTATAAAAAGACGGATTAATAAAATTGGCAATTTCGGATTCAACCATGATCTGGATATAACATTTTCATAAACATATACACATATTAAGTTAACATATAATTGTTCATATTTCCCACTCAATTACTGAAAATTGTTTAATGGTGTTTTTATGGAAGACTTAATCATATTTCATGATTTTGTTTCATTTCCTTGCTCCAGCTTCTGCTATTTTCACCCGACTGGTTCAAGACTCGTCTAAGCAATGGTCACACTGTCATGGCTTCACCCGAGAGACGAGCTTCTGAATCAGGCGATTCCATTCGAGAAATGGGGGTGTCAAGTAATGGCTCAATCAACTCAAAGTCGCACGTCTTCCAGGAATATAACTTTATTAAACCAACATTTTGTGACGATTGTAAGGGCATGCTTAAAGGTGAGACGTTAGTGGTACTCCAGTCAAAAGACAGACAGTGTACAAGTTGCTTCGCCAATAAAGCTCTCGAGGAGAGTTGCTGATGCCTATTAATCGATTGCTTACTGGAACCGGATGGTCCCTTTGTTAAGTCTATCGGAATTAGATAATTCAGTAGTCAACGGGTTAAGTCTTTTAATGCCGCTCAAAAAAAAAATCCAGTGCCATTTTGCATTTGACCACGAAATAGATGATACCAAATAATTCAAGATTCCTGTTTTAATTCAATTTGCAAAGCAATTGTGTTGAAAATTGTTACGAAAAAAAAGAAGTTAATAGATGCATATTGTTTTTTGCAAAATTGCACATGTGGCAAATGTACAACCACTGTGAGATGCGAAGAAAGCAACCTACGTGTTTTCAAGTTTGTAAGTGACTGTTGAAGTTGCTTACGCAATTTGCAAAAAATATATAATAATGAGATACATTTTTATAGTTCCTATCGAAGAGAGGGGGTCCATCTTGTTTTGTTTTTTTTAATCTTAAATTTAGAACCGACTTAAACATTGCATCATAAACTTAAATTTGTATCTCCATTGCTTTTAGCGGATCACAGGGTCATCTTATCGGATGCTTGTTGTTAACAACATTTCCAATGATATTTATGGTAGTCGACAGTGCTTACACAACGCTTTTTCGTTCTCATTATATTTTGGGGGGTATTTCTTTTTTTGTAGCGTTTTATTTAATTGTATCTTGTTTCGTTTGGTTTAATTTTATTCTTCGTTCTATTTTATTTAGTCCTTAATGGTGTGGTTATATTTTATTATAATTTGCTTTAATTTGCTTTATTTATTTAGCTGTCTTTTTTCTGTTTTTGCTGTACAGAGTACAAATTATTGACCATCTGTGCTTTTTTGTCCATCGACCTCATCCTTCTCTTTCAATTTCTTTGTTTAATCTCCAGGTATTATGAGACAAGGTCTACGATGTAAAGTATGTAAGGCCAACGTTCATCACAGATGCATGGAATCCGTCTCATCATGCTCCGGTCCTGCATCAGTAAATATCTTTATTTTTATTTCATTCTAAAGGATCGAGTCATTTTTATAGAATTAAAGGTTCGATACATGTTTAAATCTCAAAGATTTGGAACAATGTTATAAATTGGGAGTTCTTCTGAATATCTGTAAAGTTGGTAAGTTTTTTTTTTTATAATTATGTTCATACACGTCAATTTCTTAATATCATAGCAATGTTATTGCTATACCAAAGAGAGTTTCTAACGTAACATTTACCATACCAAAACATTAAGAGTTAAGTTTCTAAATGTGTATTCCCCCAAAAAGGCGTCCAATTAACAAAATGTTTGTCGGATGGGCTTTTCGCAGGCACAATGTCATTTTTAATCCTATCGACTATTTCAATTTGTGTTACTTGAAGGTCAGTCGTCATAGCTTTTTTTATTTAGCTTTTCATATGGTTAGTACTATTTTCGTTCATAATAAATTCATGTTCTCTATCTTTCCAGTTTGATAATCCAAGGCGGATTTCTAGACGTTTTAACTTTCGGGATCCTGGTTCCTGGGTATTCTTGCAATTGTTCTCCAAAACTTGTTTTTCTTTCTTTTGCTATAACACTGTGTTTTTTTTCTAAACAAAACAATAACTTTAAGATTCATTGCGATTTAACAGATGGGCCAGGGGCAGCGTGTCACGAAACCATCGCAGGTACAACTTCTCCGACATCCTAAGTTCACGCGCATCTCATTAGGATGTCGATGAACTTGTACTTGATTTCGTGAAAAGATGACCTGCTTTATTGTTATACGCTTTTGAAGCAATTACAATCTGCATTGATTTGAAATGAATGTACTGCGTGTATGTTTTGAATAGACAATCAAATCGGTCGCAAGGTCTTTCTTAAAAGTCAGCTCAAAGAGAAATGTCAATAACATGTTGTGTAATCACTGGTAATATGGCGTTAAATAAAGATGGTATATTTCAACCTGGGCGCGCGATGTCGCTGAAAAATGACATCACTCTGGAATTCTGAATTAATCGGAACCTATTTAAGATGACCTCTGTACTCTGTAGCAGTCAATAGTTGAAGAAAAATGTTCTCAAATTTAAAAGAATGATACACTGGGCTTTTGAAGTTGCCTTTGGTTGATTTATTGAAAGTCTTTACAATCATAGTTTGCAATCAAGTTTGCAATCATAGTTTGCAATCATAGTTTGCAATCATAGTTTAATGTGACATTTATATTGAAATTATTAATATATAGTTAAGACAGTAACCTGGAGCATAAAAAAACTTATATATCAGCACTTGTGTAAAAATAGATACAACCCTTGTTGTATTTCCCTCAAGAAATAACAGCTATTCGTTTATTGTAGGGTATTGATGTGTTTTCTGAATCACGATTTGTCTTCAAATCAGGAGGCTAAAGTCGTTTTATCGAGTCTTCGCGTCTTTTGGTTAAACGAACTTTGATAAATAATCTAGCCCTAATTCCCGAAGGGTCGGTTATTATCTTTCGTGAATTCGAAAACAAAAGTTAAACCAGAAGCTTAAGCCCAGCGTGAGGGTTGGATTTTGGTAGTATATGGGCCTACGTGTGTTATGAATAAAAACGCAACAATTTATGATAGCATGTGTTTTATGTCTAATTATTCATATTACAGACAGAAGGTCGTAGCGTCAA
>JARBES010049088.1:0-11027 GCA_030265145.1 Strongylocentrotus pallidus | reverse complement strand
AAGCTTCGTATGGCTCTGGAGCATCTCAACGATTCGGGACTGGACAAAGTCATCTTGATCTTTGTTGAGGACATCGATGATGAGAACCTGCCGTACCTTGTCAGGTTGTTCCTGAGTAGGAACAAACCGTTCATGTTGTGGACGGAGGATGAAGATGGACAGGAATTATTCTGGGCTCAGTTTGAGAAAAGCATGAGAGCTAATAAGGCTATCAACAATGCGATTCCTCTCTAAATTGTGATGCTGACAAGCCCAATATGATGGTTTGCAGTGGAAAACGTAATCCACGGAGTTGAAGTCAAGTCATGACAACGGCAAGGCCAGTGCATTTCCCCCATACGTTAGAACATTGTCATCAATTTGAGTTCAGCTTTAGATTCCAATACACTGAAGGTTGACAGCCCGACAAGAGCTTAATGAGACCAAATAACATGAAATATTAACACTTTCATTGTTGATTACTTTTTATTGAGGCCGCAATAGACATCAAGCAACACGTTCATGACAACCGTCTCCTGCGTTCACAAATTCTGTATATTTCCCATATGTGTACTTTCTTTATGTGTTTAAAAGTAATTTGTCATTTCTGAAAATGTGGTAATCATAGTTAAATTTCTAATCATAATCATCATGATCAAAATCTTAATTATACTCTCATTATCAATTTTATCATAGTCATATTGATAATCATAACCGTGATCATAACTACAAAATGCATGATAAATTATAATCATAATCAGAATTAAATTATACGGTAATCATAATCAAAATCGTAATCAGCTAGAAGCGCATAGAGACTAAGTATTATGCGCTATATAAGAACAGACTATTATTATTATCATCGTAATCATTGTAATCATATTCATATTCATAATCATATCCATCACCATAATCCAGATTCGGCATACTGATAATCATCATAATCATTGTAATCATAACCATAATCTCTTTAGTTTGATGCATGATTGGCACTATAACAAAAGCACATGTTAAAATGTATTTTACAACTCGGAAAATGCGATGTTATGATTCAAATGGAATATTAGCTTAAAGCTCCTGACAACATGGTAACATAATAGGATATAATTATTTTGCTAATAGAAATATATTTGTACAGGTGAATATTAAGATAAAATTAAGTGTATATAGATTATGATTCTTAACAAATAAAGTTGTATATATTTATATATTCAGTGTTGATTTAGGTATTGAATGTTTAAAAATTTCCCAATATGCAGATGACACGACTTTATTTGTGGAATCTGTTAGTGATATACAATATATTATGACTGAAAATAACGATTTAAGAGACTTTGCAGGTCCGAAGAAAATTGGAATGAAACAGAAGTTATGAAACTGAATATTGTAGATAATTTTTGTTTTAATAATGCCATTATATATACTGATCAACCTGTTAAATATCTAGGCGAAAATAAAAAAAAAACTGTTACAAGATTGAAACTGGAATGTCAAAATAGATAAAATTCGAAATGTATTAAATATGTGGAACATGAGAGATCTTACTTTTTATGGCAGAATAATTGTTTCGAAATTGTTAGCGGCGTCACAAATTGTGTATACCGCAACTGTTGTACCAGTACTAATATATGTTTTACAGATATTGAATAGACTATCATTTTGTTTCTGGTGGAATTCCAAAAAAGATAAAATTAAACGTAATTTAATTATAAGTGATATCGAAAATGGTTGCTTGAATATTATTGATATTGCTAGTAAAATATCTTCACTTCGTTTGGCATGGATATCTCGTTTTTTAATGATAATGGCTCTAATTGAAAAAATATGTTTAGATACTGGTCCGATAAAATAGGGGGTTTGCCCCTTTGTTTACATTTCAATTGTAACCTAACCTCTAAACACAATTTGCCAGAATTCTATGTAGATCTTTTTTGTACTTGGTCAGAACTAAAATTCATTGATATGTTTTAAGTAAGAAATATTCCAAATGAAATTATTTGGAAAAATAGTAACATTACGTTTAAGAAAGAAATATTATTTTATCGAGAACGGCAAGATGCCGGTTTATTGAAAATTCATAATTTGATTACAAATGGTATTTGGAATGACTCTACATTAATAAATACAACAGTGAAAGCACAACAGCTCTTATTTGATTTGATTTAATTTTTGATTTTTTTAAGCATTTCTGCAGTGTTGGTTAGACAGATTAACTATTTTAATGATTTTTAACACGAATGTGATGTTTCGAATCTGATAGAAATAGATAGAGGGGATAAAGTGGATGTTTTTGTTATGAAAGTGAAAGGTTACTATCGTTTGTTAGTACGTAAAAAGTCAAGTGAACCAAATGTCTTTTACTTTTGGAATTCCTTTTTGATTTGGATAATGATTTTGTTTGGAAGGATGTCTTTGATTTAGATTAAAACAAATTCGTAATAATAAAGTATTAATATCAAGATGATTCATAGGTTTATTGCCTTAAAATAAATCTCATATAAGTGGCAAATTGTGAATAATAATTTATGCAACTCTTGTGGACAAGTTGACTCAACTTTTCACTTTATGTTATCTTGCAAAGATGTGACTTTGTTTTGGAAAATAATATGTAATTTGATAATTAACCTATTCCAAAAAGAAATACTAATAAACCAAAAGATAATAGTTGTACGTAAAGCATATTGGAAACAAGAAATGTTCACTCCTGAATATTATTTTAAATTATGCGCAATATGCAATTTTTAAATGTTACGTTAAGAAGATTGTTAATGGTTCTGTTTACTACCCACATACTTTGTTTTTTCAATTCAAGTCGTTGCTAAGATTATTTTTAAGATATGAATGTGTTTATAGCAAAGAAAATAATACTAAGCTGGAAGAATTGTTGAATATACTTTGATTTTTAGCCTATGTTATATTTCACTCAATCATTGAGTTATTAATGTAAATATGTATTGAAATTATGGAAATAAAAACCTCGCTTGAGGATAAGAGAAACAAAATGATTCTTAACAAATAAAATTGTATGTGAAATGTAAAAATTCCTTTTGCTAATGAGGACAATGAGGAAAGAGCAATTTCTTCAACTTTCTCTTCAACATTATTTTTTGCTATTTTGTTTTTACCTTGAATGTCTCTTTGTTTTATATCTGCCTTAGGGAATTTGTTCAACTTTTGAAAAACACTTATTCATTCTTGCAAATATGAACATGAATACAATTTTGATTTATCAATTGTCTTAGCTCAAAATTATTTATAATTTTTTGGAGAACGTCATAGACATCGTATTGATATTTACTGAGTAGTACAATAGTATAAATTCCCAATTTCTTACATTTTAAAAACTATATTTCGAACATTGCAAAATTATTCAACCATAGGATTTTAGGTATATACTTTTTCAATCGAGTTAATGAATTCAATTCAGTTTGGTTACGTACATGATTATGGTTTTATTAGGAACTACGTGTACGTGTAGATATGTTGGCTTATGATATAGGTTTAAAAGTCAAATAGTTTGAATGAATTTGGTCTTCTTCATTCTGGCATCTAATTGTGTGGTCCATGGCGCCATGGTACATAGATATTCAGGTAGTCTTTCTACCTATAAGTTTACATACATGAATGATTGTTCATGTACATTAATGAATGCATTTACATTTACCAGAATTCTTTTATTAGTAACCAACACATTTCTGAAGTAAAAAGTTTCCATTAAAGTAATAAATACGCATATTATATTACACATGCATATAAAATCGTGAACTAAAATTCTGCAAGCATTGTGATCACAGTTGAAAATGAATGTAAAACATTCAAATGAAATCATGCCTACTATGATGACTTTAAGTTAGCGATGTAGATAACCGAGTAGGCCTATCGTTTCATTCAGTCAATACACCAACGAATTATTTATCAATATTTTTTGTGTGCCTTTGATCTCATTTGAAAACCTTTAAAAACAAAAGATGTTGGTGTCCTACAATATTTCATAAATATTACAGAATGAATTATGCACATGCTTTCAATTGTGTCAATATGATTGCAGGGCCCTAGGGGGAATTATTAATACTGATAAGGCTACCCTGGGTTAACAAGAAATTTACATTTTTTGTATTATTATTATCCACAAGAAATGTTAGGTGTATTAGGATTTGTATGTAGCAATATGTTTTGTATTTCTAGTAATAGTACTATGCAATAAAAGTTTTTTAAATTAAGTTGGATAGTATAAATTAAGCTGCGCAACTAATGTTTAGGTATTTCAAGATAAAAGTCATAAGAATTTGTTGAGAAATCTTAATTCGTAAATGTATTACACTTCTGAAATCCAAGTATTTAACTGGTGTATTTTTTGTACAAAGAGCACATTAAAAAAAGATAATGAAAATACATCACACGCTGGACTTTTCTGCTGATTATTTCAGAATTCTACTTTCATTATTTTCATAATAATAGGCAAGTTATGATTACTTCATGTCTTGCATAGAGTTGAACAATCAGTACAAAACAAACATGATATATTTTCAAGAAAATTACATTTGACTCAAGTATATGAGTCAAGCACCTCATTACATGTTGGCGAAGTGTTGACATTCATACACATTATAACAGAGAACAACGGCTTCATAATATTGATTTCCATAACTCTAGCTTTTAAATCTATATTAAAAATCATTAAAATTATAATCATTTTTCGAAAGGATGAGGATATCTTAAATTGAAGGGAATGTCTAAATTACAGAGAAGAACAGGTTCAGATTATTGATTTTCCATAACTCTAGCTTTTAAAATTTATATTAAAAATCATTACAAAAATATTTTTTGACAGGATGAGGATATCTTAATTTGAGGGGAATATCTATAAATCTTTTCAGTCACTGGACTTTTAAAAGCAAGACAGGTCCTCCTATCATAACTGTTAACATGTACATGGTTTTAGTGACTTTTTAAGAGGTCTATAAATAATAATAATCTTTAGATTACAACAAAGAAAAGTAGACATTAAATATACACAAAGGCATTGATGAAACAGAAATCACTCTTCTTTTAAAAGATGTTTGAAAATGAAAAATAAAACATACAGAATATTTTGAATTCCACCTGAATTTTGGAATAACAAAAATTAGTTGAAAGCCAACAAAGGTCCCCGACATCAATATCTTTCATAAAGGGCCACACTTACACAAGTTCTACTTTTTATCAACTCATTACAGTTGGAGATATCTAACTACACTATGCCTACTGTACACTGCATTTGTACTTTATAGGGCATGTAAAGATATGATTTCAATATGTACATATAAATAAGAGACTTAATACCTACAAGTTCAACACATGAACCAAATTTCAAGGCCTTCGTACATAGCGATACTTTCAGAGAAAGTGTCAAAAAAGAAAGCAACAGAGACAACATAGAGCAGAGTGCAGCCTCGTATACAGAGATGCATGATACCTTCCTGTAAGAGAGAAGAGGGAGTGGGGGTTAGAATAAGAGGGGAGAAAGAGGAGGATGAAAAAGGTTAGATAGGGAAGAGAGAAGTGGAGGGAGAGAGGGGAAGGATAGAGAGAGGGGGAGAGATCGGGAGAGGGGGGGGGTAGGGAGAGAGAAAGATCGAGGAAATGAAAATTAAGGGAAATAACATTAGATATTTCACCTGCCAATGTTTGCTATGCAGTATTATTAATAATTCATGACTTTGAGCTAAGGAGTTGACCTGGAATTGCAACTGGCATGTACGATGTTCATTGTAGTGTTTTGTCTGAATCATTGGATACACTCGGATTTTGTGTCCTTGATTTTTCAAGAGTGAAAATCTAATGTTAATAATGAATTTAAATATGGGCATGTCTTTTTCACTAACCGTTAGTTACCAGCCATTTCATTCACCTGGCGATAAATAATAACAGCATCTCTAGATTTTGAGTTTGAGTTAGAGTTTGAGTTTATTGGTTTCACATTTCACATGCAGATACAATACACATAACAAAATATTCATAACAGACATATTGTTTCATAATTCAAAAAAAGAATATTTGCTTACATTAATTATTGCTTCATGATATATTCCGGCACTTCCACAAATCTATTTACCGAAACCTATGCACAATACATTTGCCCTCTAAACATTTCATAGATTTCTCACTTTATCACTCTGTAAATAATCGATCTTTGAACTCCTCCATCTTGTGCATAATCATCTCAATCTCGTGAATCATCGGACCCGCGTAACTACTGGGGTCTGCACTATTCTCTATTGCAATACAGTGGTCAGCTTTTCTTCACCGACAATGCAATGACACCACCACGGATCATATCACCTAGAGCCCTGTCTGCATATAGCCCATGGTATGTGTAGTCCACATACTTGCAGAAGAACAGCAATTCAGGCTAAAGTGAGTTTAACCATGAGTGGGTGAGGTAGGGATTGAGTGTATGAGTAAGTGAGGGAGGGAGTATATGGGTGAGAGATTAAGGGATTGAGTGAGTGAGAGAGAGAATTAAGGAGGTAGTATTTGAGTGGGTGAGTGAGGAAATGACTGAGTGAGCGAGTAAGTGATGGGCGAGGGAGTGTTTGCAGATGTGTGTGGGCGAGTGAGTGAGTGAGGGAAGGTGGGAGTGAGCAAGTGGGTAAGTGACTGACTGCGATGGGTGAGTGACCAAGTGATTGAATGAGTGTGTAGATGAGGGAGGGATGGAGTGAATGAGGAATGGAGTGTGTTAGTGGGTGAGCGAAAAGGGAGGGAGGGAGTCAGTGGGTGGGAGAGGGAGGTACTGAGAGAGTGAGAGAGAGGGAAGGAGGAAGTGAGTGGGAGAGTAAGAGGTAAGGAGTTACAGAGTGATAGAGGGAGTGACTGAATGAGTGGGTGGGTGAGAGATGGAGTGCAGGGGTTTGTGATTGAGGGAGGGTGTGACTGAGTGAGTGAGTGAGTAAGTGACTGGGTGAGTGAGGGATGGAGTGACTGAATGAATGAAGGAGGGAGTGAGGGAGGGAGGGAATGAATAAGGGAGTGTGGGCGAGTGAGTGAGGGATAGAGTGAGGAACGGAAGGTGGAGTGAGTGGGAGAGTGACTGAATGAATGAGTGAGTGGGTGAGTGAGTGAAGGAGGAAGTGAGTGTGTTAATGGGTGAGTGGGAGAGTGAATGGGTGGGTGAGCGAAGAGGGAGGGAGGGAGTCAGTGGGTGGGAGAGTGAGTGAGGGAAGGAGGAAGTGAGTGTATGAGTGGGATACTTAGAGGTAGGGAGTTACTGAGTGAGTGAGGGAGTGAATGGACGAGTGAGGGAGTGAATAAACGAGTGAGGGAGGGAGTTCCTGAATGAGTGGATGGGTGAGATATGGAGGGAGTACAGGTTTGTGGGTGAGTGATTGAGGGAGGGTGTGACTGGGTGAGCGATTGGGTAAGTGACTGAGTGAGGGAGGGAGTGACTGAATGAAGGAGGAGTGAGTGGATGAGGGAGGGAGTGGGTGGGTGAGGGAAGGGAGGAGTGAGGGGTGGAGGGAGTGAATGAGGTAGGGAGCGAGTGAGTGAATGAGGGAGTGTGTGCAGGGGTGTGTGGGCGATCGAGTGAGTGAGGAATAGAGTGAAGAAGGGGGTGGGAGTGTGTGGATGAGTGAGCGAGTGGGGGAGTGATCGAGCGAGTGAGTGAGTGAAGAGGGAGGGAGTGAGTGAAGCGGAGAGCGTGGACGAGTGGGTGGGTGAGGGAGGGAATGTGTGCAGGGGTGTGTGGGCGAGTGATGTTTTTTGGGTTAACTTTCTTATCTTTAATCGAAATATGCTCAAACCTTCACTGACCTATTCCTCTCATTTGTTTAGTTTCTATCAAAATCAAACTAATATCAAGGTGGACGTTCCCTTTAGGAGCACTTACTTTATTATTACTGTATAATATTTTAAGAGCTTCATTAAGATCTTACAGTATGAATATTGCCACCCTTCCTTGTCTGTGCTACCAACGATTGTAGAATTAATCTTCCAGTCAGATATCTGAAGAAGAAAATAATATGAAGATTAACAAAATAATGAGAATGATTTTTAAAATACTATTTAACATTTTGTAATGGTCGTGGAAAACTTTAAATTGTTACATCACTGTTCACTTTGGACTTGAATAAAAGCAAAATCATCCGAAAAGTTTAAAGAAAAAAAAGTCAATACTTTGCATACATGTAAAAAAAAAAAAAAAAAAAAAAAATCTGTTCATTTTCAATAAAAACAGAGTGTTAATGACCCTAAATTCGATTATTATTAAGTTCTCCTAATCTAAGTTTAATTCAGGATGAGCTACAAACTTCCTTTTTAGAAAAGATTTCAGATGTGCAAATGAAAGAGAAATTTTAACAACTTTAAAGCAAGCATGCATTTTTGGCAAGTTTCATGTACAATGATTCATGTTAAAATTGCAAGAAAAAAACTTTTTTTATAACAAATTTAATCAACATGAAATACTAAACCATCACAAGAAATTGAATGACTATGCATGAACACAAGATATGGAGTATACAACGAGGATCTGTATATATATATATATAAATGCCATGATTAAAAATGTCATAAATTCTGCTTCATCATGATGACAGGACGAAAACTATAGGCATATAGGTTTTGCTTCTTGTTAACAAACAAAAATAGTTTACGTCCTGTCATCATGATGAAGCAGAATTTATAAGATGTTTAATATTTCCTGTTATCAATATTTTGAGGAAGCTAAAGGACTTTCCTCACAATTTCATTTCAGGTTTGCATAAATAGATGTACATGTATTGCATTGTAACTCTACAGAAAATCTATGCTGATGAGCCTTGATGAAATCTGATGCACGCTCCTGCCATTTCTGATCTTGTTTCTACGGGCAGTATCATCAACTCTCATACATTAAGGTCTGTGAATGAAACAATATGGCTGCCATGATATGCGTTCATTTGATGCTGGTTGCATTAGGAATCATCTTCCTGTTCCTGTTTCAGTCGGAGGGTACTGCAGAAGATGTCGCCTTAAACAAGAATCTTCGAAAGTGCAATTTAAAGAACTCAAGTCATGGACTTGCTGCCAATTGCAGGAATCTTGGGCTACGAGCAGTACCTGAGGACTTGCCAATAGAAGTGAATACCCTTGACCTGTCCTCAAACAACCTAACAACCCTGCATGATGAGTCCTTCAAACACCTGCCAAATCTTGTTACATTTGCTGCATCTGTAAACCCACTTTCTGTCATCGAAAGCAAGGCCCTGTGGCCCCTGACAAGGCTTAAGACAGTCAGATTATCTCATTGCAATCTACAGATTATGTCTCCTCTGCTCTTTCTCAAAAACACGCTACTCACCAAACTAGAGTTGGGTCATAACCAACTGGATTCTCTTCCTTGTGAATCTTTTGCAGCCTTACCGGGTCTTTCAAGCATTGAGCTAGATCACAACAAAATAAAAAGTCTTAACTTCAAGGGATGTTCCCGATGGTCTCATTTGACGTATGTAAAACTGCGGGCGAATGAGGTGCAAGACGTTCACCAGAGTGACTTTCTGCTCCTGCAAAATACTACTGTTGGTACTTTTTCACTATTTGGAAATAAGATACATAATTTATCAACAAAAGCCTTCTCGCATCTGACTTCCATAGACAGCTTTACACTTGGCGGAAATCCCCTCAAATCATTTGATATTCGACCATTTTTAGGAATGACTTTTATAAAAAGACTATCAATATCTGGATGTAAAATCCATCAGATTCTCCCACCTGACAATGCCAGTGATTATCATACCTCTTATCCATCTATTTTGACACTTGACATGAGGAAAAATTCCATTACGAATGTACCTCCTGGGTCATTTTGGGGTTTCATATGGCTCAAGATGTTGCTTTTATCATACAACCAGATAAGTTCACTCTCCAACAAGTCCTTTTCCCAGTTGACATCGCTAATATAACTTGACATATCCTCTAACAAAATAGTTTCCTTACCACCTGAAACGTTTGCTTGCTTGCTAAATTTAACAACATTAAATTTATCCAAAAACTTACTGCAAAATCTCTCACCCCGATCCTTTGACGGAATGCCATTAATACGGTCAATCTCCCTATCAGGTAATAAAATTACGCATTTTAACATGGATAAACATCTTTGGGCGCTTGGGACTCTCATAGTACTTGACATATCTAATAACGATATACCATCCATTCCTAACGGGAGGTTTACAGGGCTCACCAATCTGGAGGTACTCAATTTATCGCAAAACCAAGTTACCACTTGCAGTAAATATGCATTTACAGACCTTGTACTCTTGAAGAAACTGCAATTGTCAAACGAGATCGGAGTACGCTTGAAAGACACCTTCAAGCAACTTCGGACATTGCTCTTCTTGGATCTGTCACATACATCTATTAGAGTGTCTCGAAATTCAATTGAACAATTTAATAATATGATATGTTTAAAAGATCTGCACTTGGAAAGGACAGAGCTGAGAGATAGCGATTTATACAATGGGATTACTAATCGGTCGCTTTTCTCTGGTCTCTTTTCCCTAAAAAAACTACTACTCAACGACAATTATTTAGTGAGCCTGGATGAGCGAGTATTTCACAACCTTTCAAAAGTTTACTATCTTGATATGAGCAAATCAAGGATACAGGTGCTGAGGTCGGGAGTCTTCAGTCCTCTCTCTTCTCTCACGCTTCTGTATCTCCGTGAAAACAAGCTGGTGGAGATGGCAGGAGACATTTTCCATGGTCTCTATCAACTGACTGTTGTGTACATCCCTGACAACATTCTTAATGGTCTGAAACCGACTACATTTGCCCAGGCTCCTCGACTGACCGTTCTCTCTTTATCGGGAAATCAAATCAGCACCATTGAACGTGGAACAGTTCTGCCAGCGAATACTTCACTAAAGTTGGACATTTCTAGAAACCCTTTCACATGCACATGCTCCCTGACATGGCTCAGGCAATGGCTGCAGTCAGCTGACATTGATCTCAAACGTCCAGATAAGACACTGTGCTCTAAGACATCCTTAAAGGGATTGGTGAATCAGCCAATCATGGCATTCCATCCA
>JARBES010047240.1:0-11057 GCA_030265145.1 Strongylocentrotus pallidus | reverse complement strand
TGTCTGATAAACCAGGTAGTACAAGAGGTATATGTCAGACTAAAGCAAGGAGATTTAAACAAAAAATAACGGTAAGAGTCAAAACCTAGGTCCAATTGCATAAAACTTAACACTGGTGGTGACTTTGCCATCAATATTATCACCATGGCAACATCATTCAATAGCCAATGATATCAAGGTTTCTATGGAAGTTACAATTAATGGCCCAGCACAACTTAGTATAAAGCCAAAAATGTAATATGTGAAGAGATGTAAATATGTTTAATGTGAAAGCGCAGAACGAGACTTGCCAAGACTCAACAAGCCATCTACTTAGAAAAAGTTTAGTTTCATGTAGAGTCATGATTTTTGTAGTTCTCTATTACCTAGATGGGGAACCCGAGAAATACAGGTTATTATTGTAGAATGCAATTTTTTCAAAATTTCATGTATATTTTACCCGTTTGTTTTTTTGTCTTCATATTCCTCACACTTGATAAGGTATTTCATAATAACCTAAGATGTTCAGTATTCTTGATCTTTCATACACGTAGGTGATTCTATATCTAAGTACAAATAACATGACTTTTAATTGGCAAATTGAAATTGTATTTCATTTTGCTACATTTGCTTGTTGAAATACTGTTTGTTTTATATCACTATAAGATTTGAATATTTCTTTGATTTTCACCATTAAGGCATGATAATAACAATGAACCATCACATACATCTGTATGACGTTTGTCTGCATGTACTATAATAACTATGTATTATATTTGGTCCAATTGTAGACGGAAGTTCCTGGGCCTGGCACGTATGGAGAAGGTGGCATACCTCATGCAGCTATCGAGGCCAAGTCTAAAATATCAGCTAGTACTGTAGGTCTTCTAGATGCTGGTTCTTCTACGCCAAGAAATCTACCTACAGTGGTATGTATATATCTGTCATTTACCTACTATTATATGATATGTTATAAAGATTCACTACATTTATTAGTCAAGTCACAAAGATTTAAATTGAACCTACCTATATTAAATAAGGTATATGTTGGCCAGTACAGAGCAGTATGTTATGTATCACTACATCTGTCAATCATATAGCTGTATTATTTACCTACACTGTTAAGTTACATGTATGTTAATTTTGGGCACGTCGATACAAAATAAATAGTGCATGTATACATGTAGTTAAATAAGTTTGCACATTTTTAACTCATTCTCGTGTTAATTAAATAAATTATAAACATTTTATGATCCTATCCTAAAATAAAATTTAAAAAATATTTAAAAAATATAAAAAAATATATTAAAAAATATAAAAAAATATATTAAAAAATAAAAAAAAATATATTAAAAAAAAAAATTAAAATTGAAATTTAGAAAATCTGAATCTTCAAGTCCTAAGAATCGAGAAAAACAGAAGATTCTGTATTACTTGTAAGGGTTGGCAGGTATGCTAACATATTTACTTGAAAAGCTTGACATGATTTTGTTTTTCTGAAATGACTCTTTGTTTGCTTCTTGACAGGGTTGTGAGCTTGGACCGGGTACATACAGCAACAAGAGCTTTACTGAGGAGCTCACCAGTAAGGTAACAAGCAACAGAGGGCCGTATGATCTCTTTACCGGAGAGAGAAATGCACCTATCAAAACAGGACATCTTGCCAAAGCTGTAAGTACCTTTATCTGCATCATTATCGAGAAACGTATTCATGGAAAGGGGAAGTTGACTATGTGTGACAAATCTTTGAAACCCATCAATTATTGCTAAAAAAAAGCACTCTAATTTATTTCTTATAATATATCTTACTATATAACGTTTTGATTGGTAATTTTGTCTGAGAGAACAAGCAAAGAAAAATAGTAGAATACTTCAAAAATCAAACTACTGAACATTTCACAAAACTGGAGGGAAAAGAATGAGCACAGCCAAATTTGTTTGGCTCGATTGATGTTTGTGTCTCTATTGTATGTGTACAAAGTACAAATACATTTCAACATTTTGATGTTCTTTTATTTAAAAATCACCGGATATTGTTGATGAAAGAAGCAATAATGATTGAGTGCAAGAGAAAGATTAATGAACAGACAGTCATATCTCGTCTTTCTGAAAATATGAGAAGAACATGACTAAAAAATATGATGGCAAAAATAGTAGTGTGAAAGAGAGAAGTTGAAGAGAATCATCAAAGTTAGATATTGATTATTGAATGAATCTGGGCACGTTGCATAAAACTTACCATTGATGGTAGCTTTGCCATCAATGGCAACTACCATGGTAACAGGGCTCAATAGCCAATCAAAATCAAAGTTTCTATGGTACTTACCATTGATGGCAAAGTTACCATCAATGGTAAGTTTTGTTCAACAGGACCCTGACGTGGGTATAATCTTGCCTGCAAGAAGGCCATTACTTCCATGGACAATACATGGCTCTCACAGTGTACAGCCTACTTGTTAGCAGCTGATGATATACAGTAATAACAATTCTGATTGAATCTGACATGGAACATACGGTGAGAGATTGACTGATCTATAATCGTTGTTGTTATTGTTATAATTCTCATTGAATCTGACATGGAACATACGGTGAGAGATTGACTGATTTATAATCGTTATTGTTATGATTTTTATTTTAGGGTCACCATCACCTTGGGCCTGGTCAATACCAGCTGAACTCTTTCTCAGATAAATGGCAAGATGAACACAATTCATGGAAAGGCAAACTGAGTAAGATATCTCAATACCCGGAAAGACCGTCTGAACGTGTTTACTGCTCTACACTCAGCCAATGGCCAAGGAAAGGGGTGAGTTCAGACATTATATCATGTTTGTTTCTATCCACATATATCTGCATGTGAGGGGAACTGAAGAGAAAAATCATACTCCCATCTTCAATTTGTAATAATGTTGATGTCATGTCAAAACCAGTGCCTTCATGGCTGTGGATTCCATCAGATACATGTATATTCAACTTCATGTATGTTGTAGTAAAACCATCGAGTATGAAGATGTGCAAGCAGAAATTTACAATAAAAAATATGATTACAACAGGCCTTAAATTTCAACATTTTTAGGGCAAGGCCACTTTTCTGAAGGGCATATTCCTATATTACAGCACAAATAGGAAGAATTGGAAAGGGCACAAAAAATCTCCAAGGCCAATGAGAGGGGCATTGAGGCCAATCAAAGGGGCATCCAAGGCAATGGCCTTGGTGGCCTTGGATTAATTTAAGCCCTGTTACAAGTACTGTATCACCATCATAAAAAACTTAAAAGCACAAATTGACTGCAGTATAAAGTATCAAGTCCCTACTATGATTTCAAGTCTCATCTTCTTGTTGACATAACTTGCTGAGTACTAGGACATAGGCTCAAATTGGAATAAAGAAGTTAAATATTAATAGCACCCTGTAGATTTCAATCTGAGGGTACACAATGCACATGTCAATAATGACTCTATTCCTAATTTGTTTTGATATCAAACATGTATTTCTTTTGGGGCTAACAATCTAATAGAATTTTACATTTGAAGCAACATTTTATCTATGTTGAGCCATAAGGGTGTTACGTCTGTTGGGAGCCAGGAGGTCATTAACTCTGTCTTAAAACACGAAATCATTTATGATTTAACGCCCTTCTGTCTCTCACAGACAATGTATGATGTCTGCTGAATAAAAGCTTAGAACCATTCAGACTTTAAAACTAGGCCTAAAAAAAAAAGATGTTGTATTGCCCTTTGCGACCGACCCAAAAAACTTGAAATCTACGGTCAGCTTTTAAAAAAAGTTTTTTTGTTTTAATTGTTTTTTAGAGAAATATACATGTAATATTGAAGCATTCAAAACTGAGAAATATCAGCCAAAAGAGGGAGAGAAAAAAAAGTTTGAAGAAAAAAAAATCTGACCTACCGAACCATGTTTTGACACCTAGAGACATTTGTATTAAGCGCTATATAAAAGCGGAATATCATTATTATTATTAAAGGGCAATACAACATCTTCCTTTTTTAAGCCCTGTAGTATTAAAGATGATGATGAATGAGTGCCCTGAGCAAATTATGTTATGTGAATGTTTATTAATACATTTGATGTATATTTTCTACAGGCTGATCCTGCCCCTGGTAACTACACACCTAGAGAACTCTCTAAACCTCACGGTAAAAATCTACCACCTTTCATATCATCAGCTGAACGGTTTGATAAACGAGCGAGGAAGTTTTTCACGGGACAAACGGTAAGATCATCTCTTTATTATGATGCACATTTATTTTTGTTCTTATCTAGCAGAGTTATTTCAAAGTATGTTGATATACCTTGTTTATATACCTTTTGCTAAATGTTTCATAAATACCTGATGGTAGATAACAAAGATACATTTTTAAGCTGTCATAACAAGAAAATAGAATTTAATATAAAGCTCTATCAAATAAGTAAATTAAACCAACAACACCCCTCTAAGGAAGAAAAAAAAATGGGGGGCACAGCATTTTTTTTATTGAAAGACAACAGATTCTAACAGATATATTCCAGCTTATTCATTATTACTTGTAATGATTGTTTTCACATGAATATACTTGTTTTATTATAAAACCCTGTTGGTTCTATTCAAGATCTATTCAAGTTTATTGATTATCATTTATAATGATTGTTTTCACATCCCATTGTAGAACCCTGTTGGTCCTGGACGTTACAACGTTCAGCATTGGCACGAAGCCCAGCACCAGAACGGTCATGATAGTGTCTTCAACTCAAAGGTCAAGAGAGAAAGGACGAGCAGAGATAACATGATGCAGTAAGTTTGAAGTAGTCTATTTGTAATTAAAGGTATAGACCAACTTTGACTCAAATTGCAGTATACCCTTGTTTCACAAAAAAAAAATCATCATTAATACTTTGTGTCAGCTCAATACCCTTCATGCAAAACGTTATGTACATTATAAACATTATTGATAAAGATGGAATAACAAAATGAAGGTTTTACAATTTCCCCAAACATGTGGAGCAATGCGTGGAGCACTTTGTAACTGCAAGGAAAAAATGCTTTATCAAATACTTTTGGATTGCGCAAGTGACAAATTCCTCCAAGCCTCCTCCTAAAAAATGTAAAATCACTGTTCTATTTTTCTCTCTACTTTGAAGTCATAAGATATGTATTATGGCTTGGTATTTGAATTGTTTCTCAATTTTCTTTCTTTTTCTTTCTTTTTGTCCATAGGGAAAGAATACAAGGAGTGAACACAGTTGAGATGAAAAGTCAAAGTCAGAGTGCAGACTATGTAAGAGCAAGAAGAACCATCTATGCACAGCAAACATAGAACCAAAAATATATATGTAGTTTTAAAATAGAGTCAAATGAAATAAAAGTGGTACAGGTAGGCACTTGTTAGCTGGTGTATTATTGTTGTTTAATAATGCGATTTGCAGGACAGATCACCCATGCAATGTTACTACACTGCTTCTTTTACCCAGATAGACACACTTCCATATATTTTGATAAAAAGGATTTCGTTTGTCAATCCATCGTATTTATGTAGATATAGGCGACTAAAGAATGACGTGTACAGTTCTTCCAGTCTACATAATACCACAATTGTCTTCTGTACACCGAAGCATGGAATAATCTCAATCCGACCTTAGTATCCCTGACTGACTCAGCAAAGTTTAAAGTAGCACTCCTTCCGAAATAAGTCCACTCTCTGCCACCACGACCTCCAGTTTAAATTCCACCAGGAATCTTTTGGAGGAACAACAACCAAGTACCAAGTACATAAATGTACCTGCCACATGGTGAAAAGAAAAAAATGGTAAAATCATGTTATATTATGATTGTCATGGTATATTTGTGTGTGATTTTGCAAAGAATATAGTTTATAACAACTGTACCTTGCCATATGAATGCATTTACTAAAATCATGTATATTGGTTGAATTGCTGCCAGTGTTGATAACTGTAATGCTTTCATGATGAAACTTGCTTTCAAAAACAACTTCAAATTCTTGTTGGGGTGATAACGTAGATTCATGTCTGGGAAAAGTGTTCATGAATTGGGATGTATTTTGAAATTAATTTATTGCATTCCCATTCTATTCTGTCATTGCCCATGTGATACATAGAGAATCATCAACTTTTTCCTGATGATGATGGTATTGATTTTATTATAAATACTTGCCTCGTTTGCCAGAATTACTAAACTTTTGACCTGGTGTAGAAGTTTAATATTAATGGATGCTTGATCAGAAACTGATCACATGTTAACAGATGTATGAGGGAAAAAACAGGTAAAAACACGTTTATTTTACCTTTATTTGAAGACGGGCCCCCTCCCCTGGTGCTCAAGGGGGAGGGGTGTGATCTTCAATTTTTTTGGGGCAAAATTATTCACCGGCTGGCTGTTTCGCCGTTGAATATTTTCTCACGTATTGGGCCCCCGCTACAAGTACAGGGGTAGTATACGAAAACTGTTGTTAAGGTACACTGTATATTCATAGTCATAACAATTCTGAAATAGGACAAATCATTGGTTATTGTGTATGCAAAGGTTGTAGCTGACAGTGTACATGCACAGTTCAGAAAGACAATTTGCACACTCGAGCACCATTTATAAATATATTCATTGCGTGTGATTTCAATTTGTTATGACAAGTAGCGTTAAAGATGACATAGTTGTTGAGGACCACCCAGAGGTTTTGTTCGATTCAAAGGTTGAACAAATAATAATAATAGCTACAGTTTATACTTTATATTGTGCCGCTAGACCCCAAGGGGGGATTATCAAGACCCCAGACTTACAAAGGACTAAAAAGTATTGAAGATTATGCCCTGGTTAGCGAGATGACAACAAAATAAGATTAATAGGTAGACCCTGGGGGGTGTTTCATAAAGCTTACGCATGACTTTACGAATGACTTAAATATGCTCAATCATTTTTAACTGCATCAACTAAAGTTGAACTGTGCAGATGTACATTAATATTCTTATTATAACAAATATTTGTAATGCAAAGTATAGTGAGGTTATTGGAAATATAGTCACACTTTGTTAAAACATCAGGAAAAACTTTGGGCATCCTATCTGGCACTTCATATTCAAGTCGTTCGTAAAGTCATGCATAACTTTTACGAACAGCTTTATGAAACACCCCCCTGCTATCGTTAGGATGCTTAGAAGCAAATGTTCATTGCTGACTACATGCAAGGATGCAAGAGATGTATAAAGAAGCCACCAGTACGCAACACAATAGTCTTTTATAGTTGGTGTGGTCTGAAATAAGCATGCATTACCTTTAGCTATACCAGATACTACATGATTATTATGTTCTATCAATAGAATTTTACAATTCCAGTTAAATCTTGTCTTTCATGTGATAGAATATAAATAAGGGCGATCTCTTACGGTAATGTTACATGTCGATATTTCATGTAGTGTATCAAAAGTATATACGTTTCTATTATGTTCTTCTAAATTGAATTTTAGAATTCCAGTTAAATCTTGTCTTTCATGTAATAGAATATAAATAAAGGCGATCGCTTAGGGTAATGTCATTACATGTCAATATTTCATGTAGTGTATCAAAAATGCATGCTAGTACTAGATGTACATATAAATTTACTCTTGATATAATATATTTTGTAACTTAATTAAGAAATCATGAAATGTTCTGCATGCGCTGTATTTAATCTATGCACAATGTACATATGCGAATGTCATCTTTACACTGGCAATATGTTGAGATGGAAATAAATACACATAAAGTTATACAATTATTTTGACAAATCTTTTATTTGCATTATTATTTACAAAAATGTTCAGTTGCTGTACATACCTCTTTTATTGTAAATTGTCAGACCCTCACCAACTCCAGGTATGACTCCATTAAAAACAATTCTTTTTATTTCTTACCTGATGGCTAGCATGTATTAAAGATAAAGACTCAAGCAATTAATTAATTTCTTCATAAAAGAAAAAAATATTTTGAATATGAGCAGCATTATAACAATGCTTACAATACAAATTGAGTCTTGTTTGTACAGTACACAAGGTATTATATTATTAACCAAGCTTTAACCATGGTATGACAATCAAGCACTCTGACGATGATTATATTATCATAATTTTCTTTTCTCCTCCAAAGTGCCTTCTCCTTCAGAGCACTAATCAAAATATATTATGGTTAACATATTGGTATAGGTCCTCTAGTAAAAAAAGACCCTCCCAAGTCATACATTCTAGTTAGTCTGTGTGTTGGAATAAATAATAACAATAATAATAATAGTCACATTTGTATAGCACTTAAAACATTGTTTCTAAGCGCTTTACATTGTAATTATTATTACCCTGGTCATTGGATTTGATTGCTAATGTGAACATGAAAGTGCACATGCTCCGCTCCCTGGTGAGTACTCCGACCAGGCGCCATTTTACAAGCCACACATGCCAATACAACCACATTAACGTTCGGATATTACATACCGGTATTGGTCTTACATATCCACTAGACCACAACACCACTACAAATGGGAGTAGTCTAGCACCACATCACAATGATATCACCAATTCAGCTAATTTGAGGTTCCAATATGTATACTGATTACAACTTTTTTAAATTCATCTTTTTTGGGCCGATTTTTGTTCAAACTTTCACCAGTGTGCTTCTCTGATTTTTCTGCTTTCCACTAGTAGATTAGTTTGCTATGAAGGTTGGAATTCTCCTTAATGTTTACCAAAGGACTTGTATGTTAGCTTTATGACAAGGGATCAAACCATATGCCATGTGATCCACAGTCCGCTAACTTCTCCACTAGATCACAACACTTCTTCATTAATCATTCAAATATTGTGAATGACATAATGATGGAATATTAATGAACATAAAGACTCTTGTGGAGTTGTATATGCAAGTTGATATTACATAACTGAAAGTCTTTCAGAAAATCTTTGTAAAAACACAAAGTAAATAAGACAAGTCCACTTCAGCATTTTTTCTTTTGTACAAGTCAACAATTGCATCAGTCCACTTTTCTTTATTTGGTCCTAACAGACTTTACTCACCCATCTCAAAAGAACATTATTCAGAAAGAAATACTTGAATTGTTCTTCAAGTTTGTTTTTTTCCTTACAGAGCATAACACATATAGTTAAAATGAAAACTTTTTGTTGGTAAAATGGATGGATGATGATCATGCCATACAAAAGTACCATCTTTAATAACAGTGATCCCATTTGCATTTAAAGATCATTATCATGAAGGATAAAACATTCTCAAAACTAACCTTTCATAGAGGAAACATTCAAACATCATTTTGGCATGATGGCTAATGTAGAATGGACATACTGGTATTACCTACTCTGTATACACTAATGTCCTTTGGCAAGACATTAATCTACACTTGCCACTCTCCACCCAGGTGTTAAATGGGAACCAGTAGGAAGGAATTCCTTAAACGCTGTGAGCGTCGAAATCGGCAGCCTAGCATAGCCGGGTAATGTTGGAGCGCCTTAAGGACCTTGCAAGGTCGAAACGTGCGCTATATAAGATTCTAATATTATTATTATTATTATTATTACATACCCAGTGAACCTCAACCTCCAAGTATATCATATTCCCCAGGGAAATGTTTCAACTAGCAATACAAAAAGGGGGCTGATAGGGGATGTCGGACTGGAGTTGGACTGGTGATGACGGTAGCTCCTAACCGACAATCACTGCACATTATTTTGAAGCCCAAACATGGTAATTGGGTTAACACCGGTCAGTCTTTACTCATGTTACCCTTCGACTCAGTCCAATAAGCCTGTCATCTGCGGAATATCAGCTTCATCTGTGTGTCACTTCTTGAGTTTCTTCAGGACGTTGCCTTGTTCCACCGCCGCTAACCTCTTCTTCCTTTGCTGCTCATAAAGGGATACCAGTACGGGAAAAAATGAAAAAGATATCGTGATTGACAGTGTCATAACAAGTCTATTTCAATCACAACTTGCCCCTCTACATAGAGAAAAGCCATTTAGGCTATTTAGTAATTGATTATAAAAATGATGACACCAAGTATAAAATTGTAAGAGAGCCCCATTACAAATGATCAAAACAGAATGCACAATGATAATGTTTGGTTAAACAAATATCCAGTTTGAAAGACATGACATGAACAATATCTTAACTGTTTTGTGAATTCTAAAGATTAGTGAAAGAATTCAAAAGGATAGAGCAAGGCAAACAACAATTGGTTCCATCAAAGCAAGCTGACCACACATTTTCATAACATTACTTGGCTGCAATGATTTAATGCATTTTGCGATTTGAAATACACATTATGCCAAATTCTCTATTTAATTCTGTTAGCAAAATGTCTTTTGATATTTGAGCCTTCATTACTAGATACAATATTTATTGATAATTACAGTTGAATGGGTTCAGACAATTACTCTCAATAAACACTCGTGAACTACAGTCAACTCTTACTCCCTTCCATTACATGGGCAGCAAAACCCAACTTATATCTACTTTCAATTTGCACTAAAATTCAAAACTTTTCCCCCCGAAACAGAAACACAACATTGTGAAGGCTGTTCCCTGAGAGCATATTCAGCCAACCCTCCTTTGGTGACCACCTGTCTACAAAGACCACAATTTTAGTTTCCCTTGAAAGTGGCTTCTCATTGAAACATGGACTAAAGGAACCTGTCTACGAAGACCACTTTTTTGTTTTCCTTGGTCCCTATAGACAGGTTTGACTGTATAATGATAAACACACTAATGAAATAAAGAATTTGAACTCCAAATTTCATTGATGATAATGTTGACAAACTTAAGAAATGGGAGTTGTTTAATATTGATACTTACTGGGGTAATTGGAGTTGTCGACACGACATCTACGATAATCTGATCACCTAAATCTGTCATCTGGAGAAGAAAAAAATATGAAATAGTAAATGACATTAGCAGAGGCTGTGACTATGGTTAGAATTACAGAAATGTAGAATCAAATGAACCTAGAAATAGACCAGGGGGGTGTTTCACAAAGATCCCAAGTCAAACTTAACTCTAAGTTGGAATTAAAAATTATGGAGAGCCATTTGTAGC
>JARBES010046528.1:0-11067 GCA_030265145.1 Strongylocentrotus pallidus | reverse complement strand
CACATATTTGTACTTCCATTACAGTGCCAGCTTCGAGGGGGGAGTACCACAGAATTCAACAGCAGTTGGAGATTGAGAGGATCCCTCCAGCCAATCCCGGCGAGCCTCACAGGGTCTTCCATGAACTGGGCAAAGAGGAACAAGCCCTGCTGGAAAAGAAAAGACTGCAAGGTATTGTCACATTTTTTTTTTTTTAGAGCTTAACAATTTTGTTGTTAAACCATTCATGCCATTTTTTGGGGCCAGGAGAGATTACCCCAGCTATCCCTTCAATCACTATTGCTCCATGAGCGATTTCTACTGCAGTAAAACCTGCTTTAGCGACCACCTGTATAGAAAAACCACCTGTCTACAAAGACAGCATTTTTTGTTTCCCTTGAGAATGGTTTCTCATTGAAACATGTACTAAAGGAACCTGTACATATAAACCACCTATCCATAAAGACAGCTTTTCTTGTCTCCTTTGGGTTGGTCTTAATAGACAGGTTTCACTGTACTAAGCCAATACCAGCTTGAATCTATGAACCAATAGGATAGGATATCTAAACCTAACCCCAAACCTATTCTAAACTGAGATCAAACATGTGTTTCTGTAAAACACGAAACTGTTGTGCACAAAAAACTTTCCCAAATCTTGAGAGTATCTTAGATTTACCAAATCTTTGTGTGACATACGTGAAAGTAAGTACTACTGTACTTGTTTTGATGTCCTCACCAAGTTTCATACCGAGAAAAACAGCTGTCGTTAACCCTTTCAGGACAGGATTTAATTTAAGGGCTAAATTGATCATGTGCTTTTTTTCAAATTGGCAACAATAACGATTTTCCGTTATTGCTACATTGTTCTAATAAAATGTGATGTCGCTAAGAAAAAACATTATTTACAGATTTTGTCAAAAAGTTGACAAAATTTGCAAATTTTTATTGAAAATAATGATTCTGAACCTCGCAATGTGTTGCAAACGTAGAGATTTTAACCCTATTTCTACAGCATGTTATTGTATAGCCACACACACACTGGCCATGGAATGTTTGTGTTCCATGGCTTGGGGTGCTGTAGAAATAGGGTTAAAGCTTATTTTCCTTTTTAAATTCCTAGTATCAAACACAATATGGTCATGCAAGAAAAATGGATGAATTTATTGTTTGCTCTCTCTCTACTCCTGTATCTGGTATATTTTGTTAAAGGTTCTGAATCAAAGTTATTGAGCCAAACCACAAAAACTGGAATGATTGTCCCAAAAGGGTTGAGAATGGGCAACAGTTTTTGCAGTTCTTTTGCGGGTAGTACATTCCTGATTCTTTATCTCTTTCTTCTAGAGTATTGTCGCAAGGCGTACAAGAAGACAAAGATCACTAAGCAAGAAGAACGCCACACCACCATTTGCCAGCGAGAGAACTCTTTCTACGTCGATACGGTGAGGGCGTTCCGTGATCGGCGCTATGAGTTCAAAGGTCTCCTCAAGGTCAGTGCTTCAAACATTCCTAGATACTGTATCTCTACTTTTCACTGCAAATATCTATACCTACCATATTTAGTACAGTTCAGTCTTTATTTTTACCTTAAAAACACACAACATATATACAATATACAGTAGGCTTGCGGGTGCACCATGTGAGAGAGGGGGAGGATTGAGGAGTCCTGAAAAGGACTCTCGGTAATCTTTCTTGAGGGTTTGTAGTCCTGAAAAGGACTGTTGGTATAGTCTTGAAAAAGACTGTTGGTTATCTTTCTTAGCTTATAGTTCTAAGGAGAACTATAGCGCTTGAAGAGGATGAGTGGCGGGAGTATACAATGTATAAATAACAGAACATCAACAGAAATCAATACAGAGCAATAATGTCTAATTCCAATAAAATTACTTTCATCTTTCTTTGCATGCCTATTTTTCCATCTATATAATCCATATATCAAAATGATTTACCAAGACATTAAAAGAACATATTCTCTGTAATTAAAGTACTAGGGAGTGTTTCACAAAGACTGAGATCGACTTTAAGTTGGATTTAACTATGGCAGGCTGTTCATGTGTGCTCTCACCATTATGATCTTTAGATATTTTTTCCTTCAATAATGAATTATCAAAATCTCATGCAGAGTGTATCTCAAGAAACAAGTTCTGTTTTCTTTTGCCAAATAAAAATAAAAACAGCTCGTAAAATACTTGTGAGTATTTTTGAACTAGGAACATAAACTTTGGCCGCATAATAAAAAATAGGAAATATACAAGTATTGATAATATCAATTTTTCCATAAATAGTAAGATTACGACTTTCCCAAGACTTTAATTTCATTTCGCTTTATTACATAAGATCTTCCAAAAACTGTTTAATTGATTTGTCAGTGCCGAAAAAAATTCCACTTATTTTAATTTCATCTTCTGACCAAACAGTATCTCCTCAATAATTTCCGTCCTACAAAGTCCCCTAATTTCAAACCAATAGTCTTTTTTAAATTGATAGATGCTCCAGTAGCTTTCTCAAATATGACTAAAGCCTTAAAGAAATTAATCTCATCAAGTTGGGAAGTTGCAATACAAATTGCATCATCTGCATATTGAACCAATTTGACTGACTTTCCACTTCCTCCTGGAATATAAAAACCTCTAATACCTCTATTAGATAAAATATATTGCGCCATAGGCTCAATAAATAAGACATATAATAAGGGCGACAAAGGACAACCTTGTCTTATCCCTCTCTGACTAATGACTTCATCACCCATTTTACCATTCACTAAAATTGTACTTGTAATACCAGAATATAAAATATTTATCCAATGTATAAATTTTGGACCAAAATTAAATCTGCTCCATACTTTCATCAAAAAACCCCAATGAACTTTATCAAAGGCCTTATGTTGATCAACAGATATAGGGCGCTAGGGTTCCCTCTGATGTTACTGTAATCAACTATATATCGTAATATACACACATTCTAATGAACTGTTCGACCAGGAACCGAACAGGTCTGGTGAACATTAATGATATTACTTAAAACATTGGATAAACGTAATTGTAACACTTTAGAAATAATTTTATAATCAACTGTTAATAAACTAATAGGTCTTCTATTAGCAGGATCAAGACTATCTCCCTTTTTAGGGAGTAACGTAATAACAGCAGTCCTTTGAGTTTTGGTATTAGCACTTCTTTACTAAAAACATCATTATACAGTAAAAGCAAATCATTTCCAAGAATATCAAAAAATTGACTGTAAAATTCAACTGGTGGTCCATCTATTCCTGGTCTTTTACTTTTTGACATGTATTTCAAACTATTCTTAATTTCCTCTATTTCAATGGCTCTATCTAAACAAGCTGATTCATCTGAACTGATTTTAGATTGAATTGAATCCAGAAGAACATCTTGTAATGATAAATTGATATTGTTGTCACTAGCATATAAATCACTAAAGAAGTGGTAAAACACATCAGAAATATCATCACCATCTACAATTTGTCCATCTTTGTTTCGAATTTTTTCAATAAACTTATTATTTGCATTGTTGTTTTCCTTCTTATAAAAATATCCAGGCTTCTCTCCATTTTCTAGAAATTTTTCTTTGGACCTAATAAATGCTCCCTTTTCTTCTTCTGCAAGTAATTGTAAAACAATATCTTCATCAAGACTCTTATATGCACATGTAGTTGTCTTTAAGTTTTTGCATTTTAATTCGTTTTTCTCTAGCCCGTCTTACTCCATGTATAATACTTAATTCTTTGATCAGATTTTTGACATTTTCCCACCACTCTAAAATAGAAGAAAAACCTGGTTTTAAAGTTTGCCACATTTTATAATTAAAAATGAAATTCCTGTACAAATTCATCATCTTCACATAATAATACATTCAATTTCCAATATGATTTTGACAATTTTTGCTTTTGAAAAATACAAATAACTGAATTTATAACTTTATGATCTGAAAGGGGAAAGTTCATAACCAACGATTTGATTACTTTGAATTTTTTAAAAACATAAATCCTGTCTAAACGAGAGCTTTGTTTTTTGCCCGGATGAAACCAAGTATGACTAGCACCGGTTCCTGCCACCAACCAAGAATCTAGAAGCGAACAAAAATTAATAATATCATTTAATTGTTTCCTTCCTACAAAGCAAGTAGTATTTGCAGGCTCACAAAGTCGATCATTGACATGCATTACACAATTAAAATCACCCCCGAGAATAAGAAGAACATTTCCTCACGTTGCAAAATGTAATCCATTAAAAAATGTAATGCGTAAATTTGGATTACACGGTGCATATATATTACATATACAAAAACAACAGTCTGGAAAAGAACATAATACAGAGCAACACGCCCCTCTAAATCAGACCTGAATTGAGAAAAAGTACAACAAAGTTTTTCAGAAAAAGCAATTGCAACTCCACATGAATGATGAGAACGGGAGGCCGAAAAGAAAACTGGACCTTTCCAAACTGAATTAAAAAAAAAAAAATCTTCTGTGCCTAAATATGTTTCTTGTAATAATACGTCAAAAGAAAAGATACTTAACCAATTTATGACGTTTCTGCATTTAAATGAATCTCGTAAGCCGTGAACATTAACGGAACAAATTGAAAAATTAAAGAAGATAAATTGTTAAGGCGCATGATTAATTAGAAGAGCGCACCAAAATCAAATCATTCCAATAAAAAATATCGGTTGAAAAAGTCAATATTGTAAATGCACACATACTGAGGATGCCGGCCCACCAGATGGTTAGGCCACTCCTTGGGAGTATTGCATGAAACTCTACACGAGTTAAGGGGAAATGCATACCTACTAACGATCAGTTCACTGTGCCGGTCCCTTATATGGCACAGAAAGCTCTCGTAATTCATAAAGTCATGAGTACACTTCTTCACTTTACACGTAATCCATCTCTGCTCCTCCTTCATAATCTGGGTCTCTGCCACCAGTTCTTTCGCTTCATTGCCTCCGCGGCCATGCGACGATCTGGAGCGTCTCCGGGGTGAAACTGAAGACCGACGCTTCACCCCACTCCGCACTCTACACGATTTAAGGGGACATGCATACCTGCTAATGATCAGTTCACTGGGCCGGTCCCTCATGTGGCACACGAAGCTCTCGGTCATAAAGTCCAAGGTACATTTCTCAGCCTTGCAAGATAAGCACCTTTGTTTTTCTTTAACAATCTGCGTAGCTGCTGCAAGGTCTTTAGCCTCATTGCATGCTGATGCTATTGGACGATGATCTGGAGCATGTTAATAACATACAACAACAAAAAGAACTTAGCATATTAAGTCTTCAAACCTGGTAAATTGAGCTGAATATTTTCTCCCACCACCGAAATAAAACTTTTCCCATTCATCCAAACTTCATCAAACTTATGTCTGGACCATCTTTTCCGGTCTACAACCAAACGTAAACGAAATTCATCCCTAATTCTTAATAACAAAATATCCTCAGAAACAAAAACTGTCTCAAAAATATATGAACAACGTCGATTCCACATTACTTTGCGTGTAACAACAAATAAATACCAAACTCGTGCCCATAAACATGCATTAATAGTAGCCGAGGATCCATACAAAAAACAATCCTTATTAAATAAAACATGCCCACCCAGCATTTCCTTTGCCACCTCGCATACCCAACAAATAATTCTCTGAACGGATCCACATTCCCGAAAAAACATGATCAATACTTTCTAATGTTAAACAAAAAGGGCATTTGCCATTGCTCATACACCATTTGGCAAGATGGATCTCTGACCAACACTTTTGGTACAAAGTCAATTTTGAACAAGTTGACAGTATCTTTAACTGTTTTAATGCATACAAATTGTTTGTCCTTCATTACTAAAGTAAATACAAAATGATTTCCCAAGCTTGGGCCTAAGAGGGAGACAAAACATCAAAATGTGGAACTGAGTTGGACCACCAAAAAGGAAACAGATACCGTAATTTACTTGCCATAAAATAGCGTAAAAACAAGTAATAACATGAATTATCATCAGTTTGGTTAAGTTGTGGGAACATAGTATGTGAATAAGGCTTTCATTTTAATATCTAAATTGTCTAACCCAAGACTGCATTTTTCCTGACTGAGATTACACTGAGATAAATTCCGTAGATTTGTGACCATGATTTGTACGTCCCTTGAGAGACCAATGCCAGTGAATGATGAAAGCAAATACTGGCATGAACGGCCTGCCATCGTTCAGTCCAACTTAAGTCGATCTTAGTCTTTGTGAAACACCCCCTTGATGGTGTACAAATTTGAAACTCATCTCTATTTTTCACGGCAGGTTTGGAAGAGGAAGGTCGCAGGGGCCTTGGAGAAGGGGGATGCTGCCGAGATCAAGAGCGCAAGGAACAAGGAGATCCTCTACGACTCTCTGCAGCTGGCCCACAAGTGCATCCTCAATTCCTTTTATGGCTATGTGATGAGAAAAGGGTAGGTCCATCGAGGGCTGTATTTTTAACCTTGACTACATAATGAGCAGTCAATGATTGTTTTTTATACAACTCACTCCTAGATCCTAATCAAATGATTGGTCATGCGCGGTCACGTGTGATTCATTTATTGAGCTTATTGCACTCGTTTTCATGAAAAGGAGTGCAATATTTTTTCAGTACTATTGAACTCATTTTCAGAGCGCAGTAGTGCGCGTAGAGGTTAGAGCAATAGATACACACAGCCTCAACTTGAGTGCGAATAGATCGTATAATGAACTCATGCGCATGCATTATTTGTATAATGTACCATTATATCCATTATGTGGATCTTCATGATATATTTCATATTTTTATCATGATGATTAACCATATTTGATTGTGATTTTATATTAGGCCTACTTGTAATTGTCAACTGTACACCTCATAAATTCAGCCTTGAACGGCTGCACTTGAATTGTTATTCTAATAAAGCATTATGAATTAGTGAATGAATCTTAAAAATGTACAGTTTCGTATACATTCACCGTTACAAATACATCGTTGTATTTATCCAGAACATGATTACCAATCCAGAAGCATCTGGAGTATGTGCCTCTTTCTGTGTGTATTAGATATGCTTGTTTTGGAACTTTGGGTATTTTATTTATGTCTTCATATCCTTGTCACAATGGAGACAATATGCACCTGAGCAAAAGCAAATTAGCTCTAGAAAGCCTTAAAAAGGGTTCTGGGAGCTGGAATCAGGAGTGTTGGTAAAAGTTGAAAGATATACAGGTAGCCTCTGAGGAGAAATCACCCTTTGTGAAGAAAATTGAAAATAATATTCGGTTCTTGTATAGCGCATATCACATTATACAAAGTCTCTATGCGCTTCCAAAGAGCTGTGGAAATCATTACCTTAGCTTTAGTTCCGGCATCCTTAAACAGCTCACAGTGCATTTCAAGGAATAATCCTACCAGGTACCCATTTACCTATAGGAAAGAGATGGGAAGAATTCATGTTTTAGTTGTGTCAAAATGAAGGAGAATGTTTTGTTTGAATGGATTTTGGTTTTGGTTTTCTAGATCTCGCTGGTACTCAATGGAGATGGCAGGCATTGTATGCTATACCGGAGCTGGGATCATCACCAGGGCCAGGGAGCTCATTGAACAGATCGGGTATGTGTATCTTCTTTATGATGGTGTGGAGGGTTTACAAACATGTAGTTGGTGGAGGCTGTCATCGTGGTTGCAAGCATAGATGACCAAAGTTTTGGGGATGGTGAATCTAGGAATAGTATTCTCAATAAGCAGTTTTTTAAGTTGAAGTGTTTATTGTCTTTTCTTTTTTTCTTTTTTTGCATGCTGATGTTGGTTGTCATATTTTTTATGATGATAGTTTTCCAAGAAGGAATTGATGATGCAGTTGAATAACGAGATATATAACTCGATTTTGACAATGATTGGTAACGAAACTCCTTTGCAAATGTCTGTTGAATACAAATGATTGTATATTTAAAAGCTTTTACATTAATACTTTATTATGATTTCATTAATTGTATATGAACAGACGCCCTCTAGAGTTGGACACAGATGGTATCTGGTGCGTGATGCCGGCCAGCTTCCCTGAGAACTTTGACATCAAGACCACCAACCCAAAGAAGCCCAAAGTGGCTATTTCCTACCCAGGAGCCATGCTTAACATCATGGTGTGGGTAAGTTTCCACCTGATTCTGCAGACAAATAAGCCCAAATGTATGGTTAATGTCCATAAAGAAGCCCAAATGTGTGGTTGAAGTCCACAGAGAAGCCCAAAGTGGCTATCTCCTACCCAGGAGCCATGCTTAACATCATGGTGTGGGTAAGTTTTCCTAATGACTCTGTAGACAAAACAGCCCAATTATGCATTTAAAGCCCACAAAGAAGCCCAAGTGGCTATTCCTACCCTGGAGCCATGCTTAACATCATGGTGTGGGTAAGTTTTCTACCTGACTCTGTAGACAAAACAGCCCAATTATGCATTTAAAGCCCACAAAGAAGCCCAAGTGGCTATTCCTACCCAGGAGCCATGCTTAACATCATGGTGTGGGTAAGTTTTCTACCTGACTCTGTAGACAAAACAGCCCAATTATGCATTTAAAGCCCACAAAGAAGCCCAAGTGGCTATTCCTACCCAGGAGCCATGCTCAACATCATGGTGTGGGTAAGTTTTCCTCATGAATTTGCAGACAAATCAGCCCAAATGTGTATTTAAAGCCCACAAAGAAGCCCAAAGTGACTTTTCTCTACCCTGGGACGATACTGAACTTCATGGTGTGGGATCAGTTTTCCACCTGATTCTGCAGACAGATAACCCCACATCTTTGTCTTCTTGGTTGATTTTAGTTTGTTACTTCCACGTCACCATTTCCCAATCCTCATTCAAAACCCACGATGAAATGTGCTCTCCACTATTCACACATGTTGTTCATAGTATAGTGTAGAATATGTGGAAAATGTAATGAATCGGTAGTCGTTAATTTTGGTATGAACTTGAGGATCTGATTTCTATGGTCCTCCTTTCCTCTGCTGTTTTCTCCCTCATTCATCAGCACATGTTTGCCAGCATCCCATTTAAGAGTTTGTTAAGGTGATAATACACGCTTTTCCATTGGATGTCGTTGAACTTGTACTTATGACAGTTTGTTAAACATGTGCTCTGTCAGCTTTCACTCCTTTCTTGGCATCCATATCTTGCAAAGTTCGCACATCTCAAGCACATTGTTATATAATGTGATTCTCCACATTATAAAATGGGATTAATACCTTTAATTTCCATAACCTGCCAGTTATTTTGAAACTGTAATAAAACAAAAGAATCCATTTTGATTTGTTATCTTCTCCAGGACTACAACACCAATGACCAATACCAGGAGTTGGTTGACCCCAACAATTTGACCTATCAGGTCAGGAGTGAGAATTCCATCTTCTTTGAGGTGGACGGTCCCTACCTCGCCATGATTCTACCCGCGTCCAAAGAAGAAGGCAAGAAGCTGAAGAAGAGGTGAGGTCAATAGGTCAAAGGTGAAGGGTCGCTCACCCTTTTAAACTTGAAGAAATGTTCATAGATAAACACTTCTCTATGTGAAGCTGTATTTCAGGGCTTCATTGTAATGTATATTTACATGTAGTTATTACAGCTTTAAATTTAATAAATACAATGTTAGGTTACTAGCTTAAGGTCAAAGGTCATATTTAATACATGGCTGACCCCAACAATCCGACCTCTGAGGTGAAGAGTGAGAACTCTATCGTTGTTGAGGTAAATGGTCCCTTGCCATGAACCTCTTGACGTCTAAGTAAGAAGGCAAGAAGTTGCAAAAGAGGTTAGGTCATTAGATAAAGGCTCAAAGTTCAATATCATACAGAATATGAAATCTTTGGTTTTCCTGATTAATTAAGGTGTTATAAAGGTAAATTAATGCTGTCTCTGAGATCCAATTTTGAAGAGTATCATAAGGTGGTTTCATTTGATCAAACTGCATATTTTCACAGATTTCAATTGTTTGAATGAACTGCAGGTGGAACCTCAACAATTTTGGGATAATCTGATCCTTTCTTGTGCTACTTTTTCTCATTATACCTCTTACTTTTCTGGCAATTTCAATCGCATGTATCGCATGAAGTGTCGTAGTCTAGTGGCTAAAGCACTTGACTTGAAATTCAAAGGTCCTGGTTTGATCCCCGACATGGCACTAATGTCCTTTGGCAAGGCATTACTCTACATTTGCCACACTCTACCCAGGTGAGGTAAATGGGTACCTGGCAGGAATTAATTCCTTGAAATGCAAGAGCGCTGTAATGGCAGCTAGGCTAAAGCCAGGGTAATAATTAGAGCACCTCAGAATAGAATTTCTAGATAGACGGCACTATACAAATGCCTATTATTATTATTTATTATTATACAGGTACGCTGTGTTCAACTTTGACGGATCGTTGGCCGAGCTGAAGGGCTTTGAGGTGAAGCGGAACGGAGAGCTACAGCTGATCAAGATCTTCCAAGCCTCTGTCTTTGAAGCGTTCCTGAAAGGCACGTCCCTTGAAGAATGCTACGCTGCTGTAGCCAAGATTGCCGACTACTGGCTCGATGTTCTCTACAGCAAGGTAAGAAACAAATCTGTGATAAGGCTCATTTTCTAAGTACAGTCAAACCTGCTTTAGCGACCACCTGTATAGAAAGACCACCTGTCTACAAAGACCACATTTTCCCTCCCTGAAAACGGTTTCTCATTGAAAAATGTACTAAAGGGACCTGTACATAAAGACCACCTGCCTATAAAGACCACACTTTTCCCTTTAAATTGATTTCTCATTAATACAGGAACCTGTACATAAAGACGACCTGCCTATGAAGACCGCTTCTCCCTTGGGTGGTCTTTATAGACGGGTTTCACTGTATATGAAATTAAAATAAGAAAATATCTGACCAAAGACTTTTTCGTTTTATAGGTCTGTACAACGAGGTACTCAAAGTATGCAGTTACTTATTTTTGTAACAGTAATATATACATGATTCACGAGCTATTTTCTGTATTTGAAGTTTTCTCAACCACATCCACACCAACGTTTATGTACATTTCTAGAAAAATGCATCGTCAATTTTCGCCACGTTTCAGTCCAAGCA
>JARBES010046346.1:0-11073 GCA_030265145.1 Strongylocentrotus pallidus | reverse complement strand
CTGTCATGTGTACACTCTGTCTAGAATTTGATACAGAATCAGGCAAAAAGTGAGATTCTATTTGCGGAAAAGGTCTATAAATAGAGGGAGTGGGAGGGAAGTATTCCGTCGGTTAATCGAATGAGGTTTTCCGTTTGCTGCTCGAAAGGTCTCCCTTAAGACTCCACATAATACAGGGTCTTTTTATAAGTCAGTTAGAACACCATACATTGTAATAGCATTATTTGTTCGTGTCAATTATCCCATTCCCGCTTCATGATTACAAAAATAATGATGACAGTGTAAAAATTATGAGCATTAATGAGACCTTGTAGACGTCATCAAGGTTCGGTTATTATCACATTAATCTGGATCTTTTGATGAATTTAAAGGGTTTATTACGGTGCATGTGGATTCATACTTCTAAAGTAATACGAATTTTAGATAGTAGATCAGTCAAATAAAATAAAAAAGTGAAATGTACTTACGATTTTCTGAGGCACAGAACTCAGTTGGTTGCTCCTGCTCTTGCAGCGTTGTTTTTCGTAATTTGGCAAATATTCGTTTGTAGATGATATGCGGATTGGCATGTCGGTTATCCGAATCTCTTTTGATCCGGGTTGCATGGTGATGTTCAAGCGGTTTGATATAAAATTCCAAATCTCCATGGCTTATGACACCCCTCTAGTTGGAGAGAGAAAGAGAGAGAGAGAGAGAGAGATGAAAGTTATAGTTATATGCAACTGTTTTTTGATTATTTGGATTGATAACTATATCATAAACTGTTGAATTAGTATGGATATAATTGCCCATAGTGATTTTTAATGTTAATTTTTCACATTTGTTATTATTTGCAATGTAATTTTATTATTTTATTGTATAAAAATTCACTTTATGCTTTCATACACTTATTCATTCGTTCAAACATTGAACATGGCCACAGTAGCGGTGTTGTATATAGAAACAGGATCAATTTAGCGCAGCGTATTATAGAATAAGTCTAACATTTGTCATAAAGAACCTCTGTTGATGCAGAGTATGACTGTATTTAAAGTATTGAACAGACCCCAGGAAAATAACCTGGTATAAAACGGAAATGAAGGCCCTATTAAAAGATAATGGAATCGTAATTAAAGAGGAATCGTGAAAGGAACTCAAAACACTGCAAGGAGTTCATCTCATTAATGTTAATAGACTCAACTGTAACGACATCAGCCTGTCTACTGTCCTGTATCAATTAGCATTAATTACTGACAAGCTGGGATAGCATCCGAACAATATAAATCATTCTATCAAAGAGGATATGACATGGGGCTGCTTTATGAAGGATGAATCCAAGTGGACATCATCATCCTTGGGATGATTTATCTTCAATCTTAAATCTTGAAAACGAGTTTATTTGCCTCCGACCTGACCTGAGGCAGTTTGGCTAAATTTGGGATCAAAGTCAACTGACCAGTTCATTGCAAATGAACCGTGATATTGGAATCTTCCGAGTTGGAGGTTGCAGGAAATACCTCATTCAGATATTTTGTACTAAGCTCTCCAATGCGAAGAACAGAGAACACTATCTTGACTATCTTACAACGAAGGAGGATGAAAAAGAGACTATATAGCTATAACAAGTTTCCGATTGTGACTTAATCATGTTAACAAAAATATAAGCATGACAAGCAAATTTGAAATTCGATGAAAGAACTGACAACTTGAAAGATAAAGGAATTAAATCTAGAGGTTGAAGAAGCAAAAAGAACGAATAAACAAACTATGAAGTCAGTGAATATTGTCAGATAATCAGGGGTGTGTTTTTAAACGAAAAAAGAAAGAAAGATAAAAAATACAAAAACATCTTCTCCTCCTCCTCCTCATAACTCAACTCTAATAACTTGCTCTCATAAAAACATGTACAATCGTAAAGCTTGTTTTATTTCCTGAGAGTGGATAAAAAGTAATTTATTTTGATATGCATGAACTTTCGGACTTGAGAACATTACCAGGGTAATTTCCGCATCCCACTTCTTGAGACACTGAAAGTGGACCAGTCTAAGGAAATCGTTTATCATTTTCGACATTTTAGTTTCCATAAACACATTTTTATTCCCTCTACACAGGCGTTTCTTCTAATCCTTGAGATTTTGTTGGTGGATGAGACTGATGGAGGTTAAGGGAAATCAGATTGAATTTGATATGCATAATTCATGCAGAATTCGCGGTCAAACTCTTTAGATAAAATCTTTCTCCGTACAGGTTTCGTACACTTAAAAAATAAATAAATAGCACATTCTCAGAATAAACACCCCTCTTCATAATAGTTTGAATTGAATGTCATTTCATGTTTAAATATAGCATTTCTTGTATAATTTTTAGAAGCAGTTAGGCATTTATTCTGGCTTTAAACATCACAAAGATATGGTTAAGTTTTAAAGACTCATACAAGGAGCTAGCGTTCACGGTCTTTTGATATAGGAGACTTTTTACGAGACTGGTGTCTTCTAGTGAACCAACCTGTACTCTCACTTTCCTTTCATAGTGACAGTAGGTGAATAATAGAAACTTTTCTTTTCAGCGGCTCTCCTTCAGAATCAAAATAAAACAAATAAAAAATAAAAGGTGTGAAATAAAGCCGTTAAAAGAGAACAGATTTTTGTAAAAGAGTGTAGTCCACATGCTGATATATGAAGAAGTGGAAGTTTTCTCTATCATGGTATGGCTTTCGTAATGAATTTGAAAAGGTGGAGCTGCGTATTGTCATATTTTCTACTTTTATAACATTATCATGTGATTGATAAGTAATGAACAAAGCACTTCGAAAGTTCGACTTATCCGAAGAGTAAAATCATACATGAGGGAAAGATACTGTTATACAATATATACGACCATGATGTGTGCACACATAATTGTCATGGATAATTGCTTTTTCTTTTTGTTGGTACTAAAAATTTGTTGTTCAGTGTGTGGGCGTACACTTTCAACGGCAGGACTTGTAGTTGTATAATGGTCAACCTTGAACTTATTAGACATTACGAATGAATGCGTACATCTAACAAGTGGGATTTTTTCATTTGATTACATAATTACCAAGAAGATGAGAGAATGAAACAGCGAAATACAATTACGTCTTTCAATACAATTGCATTGTCGTGATACAGACATAAGGAAGTGCTGGTACAGAAAGTTGTATTTATTTGATTCTTTAATTAGTTTTTTAACCTGAATTCCCCAAGAATGTCTCAATTACAATCTCGATTATTAAAAATCACCATGAACAAAACACAGAAACAGGTCGATCAGAAGAAATGGGACGGGTAGCATGTTTCCTACATGAACTTTCATTATAAAACAGGGTCGAACGTCTCTTACGGACATTCATTTTGACAAAAATAATTATGAAAAGGGATTTTTAATTATATTTTAAGGAAAGTAGGCTGCCACGAAGTATTACCGATCTGACAAGTATGGGGTCGATAGGATGTTATCTGGATGTTAAACGGATTGGTCTTTAAACCAAACCAGATGTCCAGGCCATGTGGTTCATAGTTAAGATCTAGTTTGAAAAGCTGATTTTGGGAGCGGTTTTCTGACAGTTGCTGAAATTTAGAATCACTGCTTAAATTCTAAATTTTAGTCTCGGAAATGTATGACGGCTGTCTGCGGTTTAAGGAGACCAATCCTTTTAAGGAAAGTAGTTTATAGTTGTAAATAAGTACATGCCTGTCATTAATAGTTTGAAATGAGAAAACGTGACACATGTGTAAGTAACATGTTCATGTAATTCATTTAAACTAGGAACATCAGGGATATGATATTTAGATAGAAAACAAGATACCAGAAGGCCTAAATATTACTCTCCACCGTCTTATGTATGATTAATCAGAGAAACAATGCATGCATGCAGTTGCCTTTGACCTTATGTATGCAGTTTGGACACTACGCTGATATTTCTGTTTAACATAACATTTACAAAAAAAAAAAAAAATCAAGATGTTCTTACCAAACCCTTACAAGTACTGATAGATGCTGATGATGCTTTGCTGTGAGATATTAACTTTCCATAATAATGGCAGCCTCCATTGACTAATCTTTCTCTTTGTATCACTCCACCATCCCCTAGTCTGTCCACCGTCAATCCTTGACGTTGTAGCCAGACGTTTCTTTCCAGTTTTAAATGAAAATCATCACCAAATGCGTTAAATTTGACTTCATGATTTCTGGGATGGGCTGGTAATGAGTCTATACTTCGTTTATGTATTGCAGATTTATGGAATGTTGGTGAAAAGATATCATAATCTGAAAGATACAAATGAAATTATAAAATATTAATTCATTTTTTTTGTAATGTCATAGTATACAAAATGTATATACGGGTAAAGATAAATGGTTACATGATGCATACAACAATTGCAAATAAACGCAACTCCCAAACCAAACCCACTTCCACTTTCAACCGATAAGAATCGAGCTCTTATTGGACACTCGGAGTTCCATTTAATCGCAACTTTCCATGCAAAAAGCTCTATGAAATCATTAGTGGTAGATGATAATCCATACGTAACCATGGTAACATAAAGTTAGAGGTTGAAATAATTTTAAGTGCAGTAAAAGGGTGAACAAAATACAGAGAACAGGTAAGGAGCTTAATGCAAGCCTTTAATACAAATGTGTTTTTTTTATACAAAATGCGTCAAAGTTTTTCATATAGCTGCCAAGTTTGTCTGACTAGAATTAAATGAATATAATGACCATAACCTAATTCTGGCTCGAATCAAAACGAGTCATACGGGCGTTTTTAGAACAGTGGTACTCTCCAAAGCCAGAGGTAATGACATATGAGGATATTGAAGAAATGGATTGCATCCTCATATAAATATGCTTGGTTAGAACGTGTCAACGTGTAGCAGGATGAATGGAAAATGAGCGTGAAAATTGTTGACTGAGAGATTGAATGGAAATGGTCACTTTTTAACAATTACTGCAAAGTCTGTCATCAACTTGGAAACAAAACTTCTAAAGTCATAACCACTGGCATACGCATTTAGACTCTTCCTTTCAATTGCTTTTACTACCGTTTTTATTTCGAAAAATAAAATCGGAAAGCCGACAGGGGTAAAAAACACAAAAAACCCACACACGTTCGAATCGGATTGGGATGATAAGGAGTATATAACACCAATTTCAATGACAAATATTGAATGGTTATATATTTAGGATATTTCAATGCAGATATTTTTAGATGATTGAGGCGATAACAGATTTGAGATCATAGATAAACATTTGAAGTTTTAAGTTGCAGAGGGCAGGAATTCAATTTGAAAACACGTTATATATTTATGTCGCATTGTCCACGTACACACAATAAATTATTGTCAAAATGTAAGGTTGCCTTAAATAAAATTGAAAGTAAACAGAATTTAATGGGTTGCATCAATCTCGAGATTTATGAGGATTTACGATCAATTTGTTTTTCTATTTTAATTCATATGAAGTTATAAGCGAAATTGATAAATGCAATCTACAACATATACGGGAATAACAAAACAACATAAGGTACGGAAGCAGAAAATGAGAGGGGGAGGGCTACGAGAGAAAAATCAAAATATGAACATACAGAGACAGAGAGACAGAGGAAGAGTATCAAAACAACTCTCTCCTTGTGAGAAAATTGAACACTTTAAAAGGGGAAACATAATAATAATAGAAGTGCTTTGTTTAAAATATTCCGGGTAACGTGGTATATCTAGAAGGTGCGTGACTGAAAAGACGAGCAAAGAGCTGAATATCCAGAACAAAATGAAATAATCCTCACCTTCTATATGTTGATGATTTGTGTATATATTAATCTCCTCCTCAGATAAGTCAATGTGCCTCTGAAAAATAAGAAAACATATTGATAAATGTGAGATTATTTGATACCAGGTAAATGCAAGACTGCTTAACATGATTCACTGTAAAATCATATTCATTGACATTAAACTTTCATATTCAAATTCAATTCAATCAAATTCATAAGTATAAACATAATTATACAGTTAATGTTAATGCATTCGTATATAATTTGAGTTATGAAAACAGTTAAAGTATAATAATAATCATTATAACATAACAATAATTTCTATCATTAGCCGCATTTTACAGCACAATTCTATTAAATAATCTGTCAATAGGAGTGTAATAATGCATCAAAGAAAAGACAAGAGAACATCTCTTCTCTTCTAGTTAAAGAAGAAGTAGCATTATATCATGAGATGACTAAAGAAGTATAATTACTATCTTCTACTTGGTAACCTCGCAACATTGCAATTATCCTTGGAAAGGATTCCTTTCTGTGGATAGGCGGACGGGTCTTATATAAATACATGTATAAATAATGTTAAGTCACATCCCTCTAAATCTCAAGCATTTTCCTAAAGCTCAGAATTGTTTGAATACTTTAGATAACAAATATTAGAAGCTTTCATCAACAGTAGTTGCGTGTATCTTATATTTAAAGCATTTAATCCATACATGGTCCACGTATGACCCTCGAAGCAAGGCGGGAATAAGTTTTCTAACTGATGGTCTCAAGTCGGTCACGCGCAATCGAATGTTAAATACATGAGCCTTTAATCTGATAATACCCGATTGATGAACTCAATGATCCTTAGGGAAAGAGGTAGTTTAGAGTGACAGGAGGGAGATGGAAAGACACAGCGTCACATAAAGCTAAACAGACGACACGATACCTGATTCATACGATGACAGATGATCGATATATGATAATGTTGATGAGAGACTAGAGACAATCGGATATGGCACACTTCCAAGGGTTTTGGTAAGATTTCTTGAAAGAAAAAAAAAGCTATTCCCTTCACCTTTCAGTATTCAAACAATTGATCTCATATTCGTTTTGTTTCATTGAACTTTTCGACTAAGTAAAGATATTACATTAAGTACCATTACTATAATATTAAGCTATTACCTAAATACAATAACTGTGAAGAAGAGATTCGCCGGAATACATTCCTAAAACCCTCTCATTTCCGCGTTTATTTGATTCATTTACTAAATGGCAAAGCGCCATAGAGAGGTGAAATGCGTTTGCTGAATACCTAATTATTCATTTATTTCATTTTATCCAGAACGCACGAACTATTATAATTTCAGTATTAATTCACGGACTCATTTTTTTTATTTCCTCACTATTTCCGACCAAAGTATGGTGAAATACATTAATTTTACTTCCATCGTTACTCTCAACATCGCCGTTATTCTGTTCTTCATGTTTCATTGATGAATTCTGTCTGAATTACAGTCTCAAGGGTAATATAAAAATATAAAAGTGAACTTGAATCTGTGTACGCGAAAGACGCTGACACAGGCAAACGTATCATATAGAGCAGAGAGACAAAAAGAAAGGAAAAATGGGAATCGGAATAAGAGGGCGAGAGAGAGCGAGAGAGAGAGAGAGAGAGAGAGCGGTACTTATGTTCTTGTTTCATGACCTTGGCCAAAACACTCCAGCCCCAACGAGCCATGGTTGATACAATATTTACAGTCGCTGCATGATTTTGTAATATTTGAATTGTTAGATCGCATTCCATGTTTTCACATGCCCTCATGGGATCCGTGTATTCCGACCAGTCTGGTGGAAAATTCGCAGTTTTCTTTGAAGTTTCCTCTTCCCTATGTTCACTCCTTTCGTCTTGGTTAGAGAGCTACCTTGCCTCGCTTCTGTTAACGCCCAGCCATTGGTACAAAGTTCTGGCAGACACGTTCTCATATCCATCTGTTTTCTGTTTTCTTGTTTCTATCACTAAACCTATAGTGAGAATTTCATGAAGTGACGGGTTAGTATCCTCTAAGCCGATTGGTTTTGTCATCATGGTATCAGCCAAGCTTCCTGAACTGACCAGGGAGAGAGACCGTGATCCAATTTTTGTTTTATATTTATCTGTCTTCTTGTTATATGGCTAAATCGGTCGTTTCTCCTCGCTCAAGACTGGGATCTTGACTACGAATTTGAAAAATATAAAGAAGAAAATGTTCAAGGGGGATTCTACCAGGTGATGATGGGACCCAGTGGAAAGGCCGATGGTCTTTAAAAAAGGGTATCCTGGGTTCGAGACCAGGTTAGTGTTCCAGTGCCCCTAGCCTAGGTAATGTTCTCTTGTCCAGTTACAAATAATCCTAGAACAGGGCGTAAACCATTAATCTCATCATTTTAGGTACATGGCGTTGTGCAGCTTCTTTACTCTAGTAAACATAATAATAAATAATAATAGCTAGTTCTTATACATCTGCTTTCTCAGGAAGGGGAAAATAGATGGATTCAAGATTTTGTTTCTTCTCTCTCTCTCTCTCTCTCTCTCTCTCTTTCCTTCGATCTCTTCTTCAACTCCAGGAATAAAGAGCAATCATTCCTAAACTCTAGACGAACTTGTATTTCACACCATTTCATTCTTATAATGGATAACAATTTTGAACATCTTTTCCATATTACTCGTGTTTCCATATACAGATCTACAGTAAAGTAAACACTCATTCATGTTTTTATCCCTGCACAGATTTTGAGTGATTTTGTGAAAGAGCAAAGACCTGGAAACAATCGAAAGTACGACATGAAAGTTGAATCTGCAAGGTTCATTTCCTTCGTTGAGTAACATGAATTAAAGACCTGCATTAAAGACATCCTCATGCCTAAAGCTGGAAGACGTCCTTGGTGAATGTGCTAAGAGCTCCATTGTATAAAGGCTTGGGATTGGCTGGAAGTTTTTACCACGGAAACAGAAACCTAAAAAAGAGATAATAATGATACTTTAACTCTACATGAACCTAACACTAGAGACACCCTAACCCCAACCCTAACCTAAGATAACACCGAATTGCAGCCAAAGCCATAAACCTGTTTTGACAAAATAAAGCCGGTATTAAATTCATGTCGCGGGAGTAAAAATGTCATTTCACCCAATTATCTTCGTGTTGAGTTAAAAGATTGTACTTATCAAATTAACACATATGGTTCATATACGTTTCTTAAGAGTTCTAAAGAGAGATGAATGGTGATGAGTGTAGTGTAAGACGATACAGGCTTTATGACGGAGTCCTGAACAGATTGTTCACGTTTGCTCAACTTTTGGCGACACATCTTGGGTAGTATTTGAATGATAATTCATGACGAACGAGCTCAATGAAAGACACATGTTTTCTGAGAATGCGTCACGCAACTGACGACAGGCAATTCAACATACCATATTGTTCTTCAAAGAAGATTATCATTTTAATTGTCGATAAAATACAATAAATTAATAAACAAAGAAGAAAAATCAACCACAAAAGTGAGAGGCAGATGAGACAGGTTTTCGGGCTCGATCAGGGAGAGGGTGGAGCGTTGACGGAAATCTAATTACAAGGCAAGAATGATGTGTCTAAGATGAATAAAATGATGATGATGATAATGTGGCTCAATACCCGTAGGACACGAGGCATCTGCTAGCGTAGTACTGCGTCAGTGACTGACGCTGTACTGACGCTGTATTTGACGCGCCATTGGGGGAGTGACGTCGTTAAAAGTGAATGCGAAATGAACATTGCATTGAATGGCTGGCGCATGCGTGCAATAACTGTCAATTCGCAGTCGAATGTTGTTTCGTGGGTAGCGGCAATCACAACAATGCACGTTGCGTCAACATTCGTTCATGAAACATTTAGCAAACCAAATCACAAGGGAATAACAATGCATGATAACATCTAACAATAATAATTAACATAGAGTGGAAAGGGGCGGTAGAAGGAGATGGTTGTCGGGCTATAGTTGCCATAGTTACGACAAAGAAAAAGGTGTTATGTATTATGATCTGTGAAATGAGACATAAAACACGTTGGAACTTTGCCATAACAAAATGTTTGACCATTTCACTTTCCTATGCCATGTGTTATAAATCCTTCTGGCCTCATCTAGTTGAGTGAGACACGAGACAAGACAGTCTCCAAGATGACATGAAAGTACACTCTGCCTGGTTACCTTCTCACCCAGTGCATTGTACCAGCTGGTTCCATGTACCAGCTGGTTCCTAATCCCTAAGATTAGTTTCTGAGCTCTTTTAACAGTACCGACCTCTTTATCCCATTATTATGAAAGAGAACAACATTCGATTATCATCGCCTTTCGTCGACCGTATGTAGTTTCGTTCTGAGCGTCTCCCATCAAATCTTGTTAGGCTTAGAGCAAATCAAAATGGTTTTTTATAAGTGATTCGGTGGAGATTAATACGAACGATGGTTTGAACATTAAGTAGGGTCAATGATTTGAAGTAAAGGTTTCAGAAAATGTTCTTGATTGAGAGGTATCGGGGTAATAGTATATCTGTCAAACGCTTAGGGACATTGTATTAAGCGCTATATAACAATGGAATATTATTATCCACATAGGAGTTGTAAGTGTAAAGGCAATACCTCACACATATTTTGACCGAATGATATTTTGGGTTATTGGCAAGGAGCATGTCGACCCGTGGTGGAGTAATGTTTCTGCCTAGTTACCTTTCGGTCAAGCAGTCTCATTATTTTGTTACTGAAAAGTATTCAGTTTTGATGTAAAACACTGAAACAAAATGTTCAGTGCAATAACTATAAGTGAGAGACGCGGAGACTATGCATGGAAGCCGTAATACTACTTTACTAGGTTTTAGTTACCAGGGTTTCGTTCATGTGTACTTATTTATAATTGGGAATACAAAAAGCCGTCTGTATAAAGTCAAGGATGTTATACATTATGGCAGACTGCATGATTTGTTTTCTTCAAGCATATAACTTTAAGTATATTTTGTCCTTTCACTGTTAGAAAGTCAATTTTTTTCATTTGAACTTAGATGATTTGAAAGTGTAAAAGTGGATGCACGAACAATGTAACTTATTTACATTAATGATTGTAATGATACTCCTATAATGGTCATGGCTATACTATGGATAGTCAGTTAATTTAGTGTTGCAGGTATTTGGTATTATAATGTTATTGTAAACCTTTAATTCTGTATTAGATTGTATCTACATCAGATTGTAAATCATATGCCATTTCAAAAATCATTTTGGATTATTTATCCCTTTCTTCCATTATAACCC
>JARBES010045767.1:0-11079 GCA_030265145.1 Strongylocentrotus pallidus | reverse complement strand
ATCAACCTTTTCTGGTCGGTTCCACACCGTTTCTTTCACAATGCAATCGCATGACCAGAACTCAACTTCATCTTTAAACTTAGAGGGCAATGCTATTTAAAAATTGCCCTGCTCAGATGTCTGATACGGTTAATAATATGGTATGTATGCATTTAAACTTTGTTCAATTCCCTCGGTCAGAGGGCAACTCAGGAAAACAGTTTTAATACTGAGAGAGTTACCCCGTTTAAATACAGTCAGTCCGCAAGCCCGAAAAAACACGTCTAGTTTATCCCAGTCCTCGCGAGCGTGACCCCGATTTGACCTCAGAAGTCGCAAATGAAGACTCATTTTGAAATGATCGTAGCTCCGTTATAAAATGAGATTTTGAAATGATTGCTTTTGTTTTGAAGAGATAAAAGGTAAAATCACGGAAATATCATCTTTATTTTTTCGAAAAAGAGGGAAACAAATATGAAATCAGTAGTTAGAACGTTGATTTTTTTTTTGAAATTTTAAGTTTTGATTTTCGTCTTAAATTCCACAATTTCTTCCGAAGGCACCAAAAGTAGCTACAAATTATGAAAGGAAATTTATTAAGCTTTAAAAATATGGTAAAATCATAACTTGACGACTTGTAGATGGGTCAGCAGCCAGCTAAAGACATACCGATGTCGATTTTACTTTTGGAGTGGAAGTCGCACGCATCGTTCGTACACTCCGACCCTCTGTCCGTACAAAATGGCGTCATTTCACATTTTTCACTCTTCGTATTTGCCCACAAAACGTCCTCTAATCCTTACAATTAGGGTAGATTCCCCTTAAATTATTATGGATACGATCAATTCTTAATAATCTCGAATTATATTTACACAAGTGCGATAATAAGTCGTCATTCCTTGTTCCTAAATTTATTTCGGTCCCATGTGTGTAATTTCGTGTATGTATTATCTCTGCCCATTGTTCTACGTTCACCTACACGTCGCTCATATTTGTCTTGCACTCTCACTTCCCTTAAAAAAACTCTCCCTCTTTCTCTCTCTCTCTCCCTTTTAAATCTCCCTCTCTCTCTCTCCCTTTTATACATATATATTTCTCTTTTTATCTCCCACTCTCTCACGGCCTCAAGTAACTGTTACTACTACAGCGAAACGAGCAAAGCCAACAACTAAATTTAGTAATAAAAATATAAATTCATGTACATCCTTTTTGATTTTGATTTTGAGTTTGAATTTTTATTAACAAAAACAAATAAATCAACATAATGTATCATGTATGATTACATGAAATATAACAATATAGCACAAGATAAATAATATTACACATGAATAAGATAAAAAAAAAACATTGGTTTACAAAGTATGTTATATATATAGATGAAATGAAAGACATACTTATTAAGTGAACCAAGTTTCATGGCAAGGTCAATAAAAACAACTTTAACTTTAAGTTCCATGTACACCTCAACTTGCATAATGGTACCCTGTAGTACGTGAAAGAACAAATATCTCTCACAAGCCTTCCTCTGCATAGCTTGAGAAAAAATATCAACATGTATTTCGTTTTTAAAAAAGGAGGTAAGTAGTATTGTAACTTTGTACGGTACATCTATAATAATAATAATAATACTCATCTATTGCCTCAAACCGTCATGTTCAAGGTACATACATGTTCATACTTTTCTGTTGAAAACGTGATAAAACATAATAACTTCATCGAAACAGAGAGTTGTATAAACACTTTGAAGGTGTTTATACAGTAAACAAATTGAAGCACTTGTTTGTTTGGCAAGGTTTCATATGTGATAAAAACAAGTTTACACTGAGAGCTGCATAAATGTGTTGAAGGTGTATGTACATTATATACATGAAAGGTATTCTTTTTTGGCAAGGTTTCACATACATGAACAAATTTAAGTTCACTGAAACAGAGAGTTGCATACACATTGCGAAGATCTTCATACAGTAAATGTTTCAACAAAATAACTTATTTAATTCTATTGGCAAGGTTTCACACACAGGCTATAAACAAGTTGACCAAAAAGTACTGAGAGCTGTATACATTTTTTGGAGGTGTAAGTACAGTATATATTCTTTTTGGCACGGTTTCACACACATGAAAATAAGTTAATCAGTACTGGCAGCTGTATACAAATTTTGAAGGTGTACATATGTAGTTAACCTTTAAAAGCCAACTAATATTTTTACAATAAAAACATTGGAAAAACATGAAGGCATATACCATGTTCATGTATAAATGTTTACCTAAGATCGTTCTGATGCTTAGCTGGCAACTAAACACACTAGAAAGTGCATGTACTAGATAGTTTTAAATGAATACATAATACAATCGATACTAACAAAGGAATACATATATATTGATCAATGATCATCTTCAAACTGTGAAATGCACCCTGGCATATCAATCACAACGATATCCTTCCTGAAGCTACTAAACATAACCAAACATGTATATTATATACGTAAAATGTTTACAAAAACAATTTTAAACAAAAATCCTTAGTTCTCATCGGATTTGCTCTGTGATAGACTATGAACATAATATTAGAAATATTTCAAAGATATGAAAGCTGCATCTTCAAATATTTTTAAACAGGAAACAACTTTGGTGAAGGCCCGATACCCAAGAGCATAATTATAAAGGATACCTGGTACATGTAGTTCTCATCGATATCAAACTACTGGTAATTCTTCGTCTGATTCGATATCTGAAAATTCTTCATCAGAGGAGAACAAAATTTCAAATTCAAGAGCCTCATCTACATTATTGACAACTTCTTCATCCTCATCATCTGAAGAGATATCTCCTTCCTCTTCTGACGAGTCGCTGTTACAAGAAATGTCTAAAGGTTCACATACTTCTGGTTGGGATCTTTCTAACACATTTGAACAATCATTGCATCGACAGCCTGGGCCACATAACTTGCCATTTTTTCTACATTTACATCTTTTATTTACACATTTGTTTTTTTTACATGCACATCCCCTTGTTAAAAAGGCTACATTGTTCCGAATTTCTGTCATATTTTCTTCAGAGTCCCACATAATCTCTATAATTGGAACATTATTGTCAAATGTTACTACATAACCATGTGAAACCAAATCAGGGTATTGAAACTGGGGAGTGGTACACAAACTCCACACTGTGCTAACCCAACATGACCTTAACCAATGGTATTGAAGAGCAGTATTTGAAGGAAGCAACTCATCTTCATAGCATCCTAGCCATGAAGCCTTCCTAACTTTATCAAGTGCATTTTCATGCTGTTCTCTTTCTGTCTCTCCATTAACACTTGCAAATAATTGAACTGGCGAGTCATACTGGTGAAGACAAGCCCTCTTGGCTTTAAAATAAACACAAAGAATTAGCCTATAGAATGAGAGGAGACCCAAGTCACTATTTCCATTAACAGTGCTACAAGATAAATTGCCGATATTAAAGGGAGTATTTTCTCCTGAAATGAAAGATGCATATTGAAAGAATACATTCATAAACTTACTTTTGCCCAAATGTGCAAAGTATGATACAAAGTCACACCCAGAGCATATATATAACATTTGGATACACTTCAAAACATCAATATTTTGGGAAATAATTGCAGACAAATCAGAATCTGCCTTTATAGCATCTTGCAACATGTTCACAATTAAATATTTCTCTTCCCCAACCTTAGCGTTATATTGTATACAGACCGTCTTATCTGAAAAGTTCAATGGTAGGCTAACAACGCCAACATCCCTATCGATAGAATAGATTAACACATGACTACAAGGAGTATCATACACATGAAGAAAGATTTGTGTGTCACTTTCTTCATGCTTATGTACAAGAGAATGGTTCTCAACCCCCTTACTGGTTACAACAACACCTGACCACCCTGGCGACGACTGTAGCCCAACATGAAATCCCCCAGAAGTAATAAAAATTTGGTCATCTTGCAAATGACTTTTAACAATGTCTACAATTTTCCTTGACAGGTATCGAATGAGTGCATGTTTGTTTTTGCGTATATGTAAAAATTTTGACCAATTCTGAGGAAGAGGAGTATCATCAACTACCTCATCCACTGTAGAGTCAGAGTCTTCATCCCCTTGATCCCTTCTTGATCTTTCAATACATTTTGGTGATATCCCTTGTGTATCAAACTGGTCAAATACAATTCTTACATCTCTGAAACCTTTTTTGAAACAAGTCAAAACCCAAATATCAACAATAAAAGATGCATACTCATTAAATGTTCTATAATGTTTAAGTGGTGATGTATAAATTATATTCATTCCTTCTGCTATGAGACATGCCCCCTTTTGGGTAATGGTTGGACTACTAGATACTATATTATAATTACTTCCATATCGTTTATCAAAAATATTATACATTACATATTTGGCACCTTTCTGAGGTAGATTGCTACGATCACAAATAGCTCGAGGTTTTTCAATAAATTGACAAAGAGTACTTATTGGTTGATTTCTTTCTTGTGAGGAAGCCATCAAGCGCTTGCAACAGAGAGTAACCATTTCAATTCCTTCTGGTAGCTTGAAAGCTTTCTACGTGTGACTTTAGGTTTAGCAAATGTTTTCAAATTATGCTTCCTTAAAACGGGTTTTTCCACACTAGTGTCTTTAAGTATTTGGAACTTACAAAAATAAGAGTAAGCATCCTGACCTATCTGTCTGTATGAGAGTAGACTTGTTTCTTGATCCTTGGAAGCAGGAACTCTAGTAAAGACATGGCACAATCCTGAATCCTGATCTGGCAAAAACATACTACTCTCCAAAAGCTTACCAAGGTACAATTTAACATTTGAAAATTCAGATTTAATGACTGACGGAGAAAGATCTCTGTGAAGTACAGACTTTGAAGGATTTAAAAATTCTAACTGTTCCTCAAAATGAGTAATTAATTTTGCTTGGTACTGTATTGTACCAGCAATTTTTTCCATATTTTTGGGAAGGCTTCTACAAAGGGCCATCTTACAATGTTTGTTAATTAACATTTCATGCGCCTCGTCCAAAGCTACTGATGAAAAATTCATGCCTTTTATGCTGGACACAAATGCGCCATTTCTAAAATGAACTAGAATATGTTCAGGTAACGCTTCCATCATACTCAAATGGATTGGAATAATTTTAGAATAATTTTGCCTATCACAAGCATGGAATAATGGGGCAATTTCTTTAAGTGCAGCATTCCTCAATCCCCAATTGCCAGAACGTATAGCTATATACAACTGGATGTATGACATGCAGTCTCTATGAATAAAATCATTCCAAAATTTGAAAGTGTGTAGTTTTTCAGACATCTCATCACAAAATAACATGAACTCATCCTTCATAGATGTATACATTTCTGAATTCTTAAACTCTTCCTGTGTTTTACCAAAAGTACCAGTATCAAAAGTATCATCATGTATTTCAAATGACTTGATTACAGATTGAATTTTGTCTAAGAACATCTCATTAGAAAAATCACTATTTGATTTTCCATCCCTGTAATTAAGAAAACATTGAAATTGGAACATAAAAAGAGCTTCGTGAACTTGAAGAAGGAATTTATGGGTACGTTTGAAATTTGAGCAACTTGAAAGGCTGTTTAATGTCATGTTTTTGTGTGTTACTTTAGCCAGATCCTTTAACCCCGCATCCCAAAAGATCTTCATCAAGACTTCTTGATAGTTTTTCAATAGATGCCAATCTCCGATGTATGGAATTAACCAATCTAGTGCTGCACCATATTCACGTTTAATATTTAACAACATTTTGAAAGTTGCTCCATCGCCTGCTACAATCAAATGATTGACATTCCTTCCGATTTCGAAAAGATCATACAAAAGTTGAATTGATTTTTGTAAAGTTTGCTTAGTGTCTGCTGGTTCGTCTAATACATATAGATATGAGAACTGGGACTTTTCAGTTGTGGGATTTTGACTATCTAGGAGCATCTTGCATTTAAAACTTGGCAATAATGGTATTGATGGCTCCTCACTTCTTGTACCTGAATATCTTTCTAAGACATAAAGGAACATGTCATTATTAAGAGTATATATCATATTTTTCTCTAGCTCTGAAGGAATAAAAGTTTCCCAAGAAATCTGTGATCGTATATATGTTTTAAATTGCGTTGGTTGAAAATAATCTTTGGTGGGAACATCGAGAGGGTGAGACAGTTTTATCTTTTTTCGAGCGGATGGCTTTTTGGTTCTTGGAATGGATACAGCAGTACTGGTACTTGGAATGGATACAGCAGTACTGGTACTTGGAATGTCTAATCTTTCAAAAGTACTGTGCAAAACTTCACTATCAGGTTTCGGTTGCTGCGCCATGATTGATGTACCATGCCAGCTACGTACTTGGTCTGCAGTCACAGCAGCATGGGATGCAAGAACATCAATATTATCTATACTTACATGTGTAAAAGAATTATTATTAAGTGATGACAAAGATCCATTTGCATCTCTATCATCTTTGACATGCTGTAAAAATCTATCAAGGGTGGATTCTGAACAGCACAAACCTAACCTATTCATTATTTTAAGTAACTTTGAAGAGTGCGACATTCTCTTAACAATATTTGCAATTATAATGTGGAAGGGATAAGTACATGTATCAGTCAATGCAAACTGCAAAATAAAAACTATAACTATCCTTCTGATTGTTCTTTGCATACCATGGGAGGTACTTTCATTGGGAAATCTAATGTGGTCTTTAGTGATGCAAATGGAAGACTGTTTGAAAAAACGCATTTCTTCTAGATTTGAAGTGAGCAAACTCACAATGTTCCAAATAATAGGGTCGAATGATGATACAGCATCTAGAAGATTAAAATCAGCTACAGCTAGTGGACTGGATATGAAAGTTTCATTTATATTTTTGGTTTGCTGCTTAAGTCGTTTATTCCCATCACTTAAAAGTGCACCTAAAGAACCTTCCTCATGGATAGCACGTTCACAATCTCGATCTACATATACATCTTCAGAGTTATCATTACCTTTCTTCAATAAATATCTAATTTTTGAATGAGAATTGTGTAGACTACTAATCAGCTGATCATGCTGTATGTTTTTCACATAGAACAAAACTCCTTTCTTTTTTGACATTCTATGAACAGAAAAAAGATTTCCAAAAGTGGTCAGAATTTTGGTCAATAACCATGAACATGTTCTAAAAGCATCATGATATGCATACGAATCTGGTGCAAATTGTTTTTCTAATTCTACAAGAAAGAAGTCATATGCATTTGTCAACAAAAATGCATAATCAGTTTTAGTCCAAGTACAAATCTGTTTGAATGTGTTGTTACATATTTTGTCTAATACTAAGTTAGAACCCGACAATTTTTCTTCATCTAACATTAGCACTCTCTCCATATTTTCCACATCAACTTCAGATACAACACGTCCTGTAAATGAAAATTTGTAACATTGTTTACATACAATATCTTTTTCACCCTCGACAAAGTCAGTATTGATTATTTTCAGTAGGTTTCTATCTATGTTTTTATGATCATACAGGCTATATTTCTTTTTTGATGATTTAACTATATAACTACATACAGCACACTTGTTGATCACCTGATAGTTTGACATTTGAGCCCTATGTTTTTGGCAAAATAGAGTAGGCTTGGGAATTTCTTCAAGATTAAGAGAAAAGGCCGAATTAAATTCCTGTAACGATATATCTGATGCCTCAACTGTTGAGACACTGGCACATTCAGATGCGCATGATAAACTACAGAGATCTTTTCTTTCTTTTTTTCTGGTTTTTTGAGATGTATATGAACTATTTTTTACTTTGGTACTAAATTTTTGTCTACAAGCATTACAAATACAATCTACATCACTTACATTCTCATATTTTTCACGTATTATATTAATTATTGCTTGGGAATCCATATTAATTAGATGACAATACCTTGTTAATCTTTTTTTGTTGCATAAGGCACATGGGCCACATTCTTCCTTCTGGCATGGTCTAGGCTTCACCCCAGCAGAAAGTTGAAACAGGAGTGCTTGTAGAACAGCGTCATCTGGTATGGATGAAAAATAGGGGAATCCCCAGTAGACAGATTGGAGAAATTAAAAGACATACCGGTATATGAAAAAGGAGAAATAATTTCATATTAAAGTATATAAGAATCATTGGTTATGTGTACTTCGCCATTACCGGTTTTGGCAATGCTCTGCCCTTTGATATTAAACAAGCAATATGAAGGAAATCTTGAAGATTTTTTTTTATATCATCACCCGGTCAAATGCATTAAACACCTACAAAAAAATTGTGAAATTAAATGCACTAAAATGTACATCTCTGTAGTGTGTACATGTTCACAATTATACATTATATTTTGTTTGATAACTTCCAAGTTTTGCAAGCAACAGATACTATTTCAACACCAGCAGGTACAAGAAATTAGCTACATACCTTTTTTCTGTCTCTCTTGCGTTTGCTGGCTCTCACGCGGTGTCGCCTCGCCCTCTGCTTTTTTTTGTGTCGAACATACTGTGAATGAGACCTTGGTAATGGTAAATCACTGAAAGAGTAAGAAACTCGAAAAGAAGCGGAGAATACAGAAACATAAGGTATAAGGACTTGAGTCGAAGTATTTGGTCTGTACTGGTTGGGTGGAAGTGGGGGCAGCTCTGGTTCTCTGGCTGTATAACGAGGAATGATGAACCCTTCCTCCAGACGGGGTAGATTCTTCTTCTTCTTCTTCTTTCGCCGACGGTGCCATGACCGTGGCGAGGGTCGAGCAGTTGAAGAAGAAATAGATGAGGTAGAAGTAGTTGCAGAAGCAGATGAGGTAGAAGCAGTTGAAGAAGCAGATGAGGTAGAAGCAGTTGAAGAAGTAGATGAGGTAGAAGCAGTTGCAGAAGAAGATGAGGTAGAAGCAGTTGCAGAAGAAGATGAGGTAGAAGCAGTTGAAGGAGCAGATGAAGTAGAAGCAGTTGAAGAAGCAGATGAGGTAGAAGCAGTCGAAGAAGCAGATGTAGAAGTAGATGTAGAAGAAGCAGATGCAGTAGAAGCAGTTGAAGAAGCAGACGACAGAGAAGTAGGTGGAGTAGAAAGAGGCATATTTATCTTCTTCTTTTTTATGCGTCGAGGTGACCACAACTTCTTCAATTCCGCTGGAACATGCTTGTTACTTGAACGGCGCACAGATATACATGTACATTTAATTATTGCTGACTTAACTTCCTCTGCAAAGATCTTCTTTCCAAAGAAATTGAGGTGCAGTCCATCAAACAAAAATAAGTCACTGTACAAAGAATAGCTTGAAGAAAGATCAACAAAAGCACAGTTAGAGAAAGAAGTAGTGAGAGAATGAAGCTTAAGATTATAGTAAACACTGGCTTCGTACAAAAGCTGAAAATCCCAGCGAGGTAAAATGGCACTAAAAATAATCTTTGAAGTGGGATACTTCTCCCTAACTGTAATGTATAAATCTGTATAGGCACTCCTATCCCAATCCCAAACACTTGAAGACAAATTATTTGTTCCTACGTGGATAAATACAACTTCAATATCGTCAGTAGCTACAATATTCCTTCTGATGTACGATCGCAAGGCCTTAATAGTACAGCCAGGAACACAAAATACTTCAGTCTCCAGTTCCAAATTGTCCTGAAGACCACGAAGAATCGAATCCCCGTATACATGCACTTTCCCCAAAAGTGAAGACGGGTCTTGGGGATACCTGTAATGTCATGATATAAAATAGGAACAAAATTAGAAAAATGCTAAAAATAAAATCTAGCTAAATCTATAGATTATACCATGGTTGAGTATACAAGTTTTGTCAGTACGCTAGAACAATGCAGGTTAGGGTGAGTGTGGTACTGGTACATGATATATTTACATCTTCGTTGTCATAATAATAATCAACGAAATTGGTTGTGGGAGTTCACGCCAGAAACTTCAGAAAGACAATAGGCCTACCCCTTTTAATAAAAAATAATACAATTGCAAGGTAGTGTAGATTTAGGTCAAATTAGGGGAACACGTTTATGGTCTAAGTCAAAGGAAAATATATTCAGAGAAAGAAATGATTGATATATTATTATTATTAACTCAAAAATTAGATAGGTCTAATACCGGTACTCTTTTTAGGTGAAGTTTGACTCCTTCATTACGTCAAATTGTTCTCAACTGCGTGTGAGTTGTGAGATTTGGTAAATGTCCGGTGCCTGGCTCTGTCCTACAAATTACAATACGACAATACCGGTAAAACTAAAAAGTACAAACTGCTAGTACAATTTACTACAAATGTAGATCAAGATCCAACTCCAAGTCTAAGTTGAGACAAAGTCTAACCAACCAGGAATGAGACAAAGTCAATTAGGCCTTAATGAAGTTCTAGTTTAATTTTTGCAATGTTGTTAGTCGACTCTAACTAGATTCTAGACATCCAAGTTAAATTAGGCGTTATCAATCCACCCTACTATCTGCACCTCCTGTTAAAACTCGGACATGTATTTTGTAGGGCAAACCAACCAAGTACCAAGTATTAATAAGCCTATGATTTATTAATAATTAATATTTATTAATTCCTTCCTTCCTTGCTTTAAAATCTTTATCAGTTTTAGGCCTATCATGCCTAGATCTAGACCTAGTATGGAGTTTATCCTTGCAAGGGCAGGCTAAATTTCAACGTCTGTGGTTATAATCAATACCAGGGTTAAACAACATACCCATAAGTCATTTTTACTACCCTTAGCACTTATCGATTTGTAGTATTTCATTTAATTACAACCAAATAGTTCTAGATCTAACATTTTAGAATTTAATAAAACCACCGAACGTGAGATCAAGAGAAACCAACGCAGATTTATACATGTGGGACTGGTTTTTCACCTCCGCACCGATTGCAAACATCAGCGCATTTACGGCCCAAAATAGCTCCTTATCCCCTAAACTCGATCACGTGACCACTCTAGCACCCAAGAAAAACATATTCGCCCTCAAAATATGCAATTTTTAAGCCTAATTTTGAACAAGTTATAGTTCGAAGGCACCGTCAAATCCGGTGTCTTTGGATAGGCCAAAGTCTGGAGAATACGAAGGAAAAACAATCTAATAATTT
>JARBES010045102.1:0-11092 GCA_030265145.1 Strongylocentrotus pallidus | reverse complement strand
GCCGTGAATTGCCGTGCCAAAGCCTGTGTGGACCACTGGACGGGACTTGTGTAGTGACTCGATAAGAAGAAGAAGCTGCCACATTCCAGAGACTCACGGAGCAGTGCATGACTGGAATACACCTCAATGAAGCCCTGGTATACAGTGATGATATTATTGTATTCGTAAAGACACTACAGGAGATGACTACACGCCTCATGAAAGTCCTAGACCGTCTCATTTCATATGGACTCAAAGTATCCCCAGAGAAGTGTCAGCTTTGCTGTAACTCGGTCAAGTACTTGGGCCATGTCGTCTCAGATGAGGGTGTCAAGACAGACACAAGCAAAACGGCAGCACTCAAATATTGGCAAACTCCAACCATTGTGAAGGAACTGCGATCTTTCCTCGGCTTTACCGGCTACTACCAGAGATTTGTCAAGGGCTATTCCAAGATTGCTCGTCCACTGCATTCCTTGACTACAGGAGTTGCAAAGAAGGACCATCAGACGAAAGGGATATTCAGACCATCAGAGACATTAGGAGATAAGTGGACACCAGAGTAGGCCAGCAGTTGAAAGATTCCCTATCAAGCTCCCCAGTGCTGGCGTTTGCAGACTTGCAGAAGCCATTCGTCCTGCAGTTGGATGCAAGTCGAAATGAACTTGGGGCAGTCCTTTTCCAGGACTGTGATGGTCAACTGCGTCCTGTAACCTATGCTAGTCGAGGTTTCTCAAAATCTGAGCGGAACTACCCTGCCCACCTGTTAGAATTCATCACACTGAAGTAGGCGGTAACCGAACAGTTCAGGACTACTTGTACATGGCCAACGGAACGATTTTACTGATAACAATCCACTGACGTATGTCCTAACTTCAGCTAAACTTGATGCCATTGGACACCACTGGGTCTCACAACTGGCCGACTTTGACATCAGTATCCATTATCGTCCAGGCCGAGCAAATGACAATGCTGATCGATGCTTTATCTCGACTACCTAGCTGAACCCAGACAACCTAAAGAGTATCCAGACCTGAGATATCTGACAGCACGACTCAAAGAGGATCTAGGTGAGCCAGACCACATCGATCTTGAAGCTACCAACTCAGTCTTGATGTCAGTGTATACAGCCAAGAAATCAAAAGTTTCCCATTCATGTCCTGAAGCAATGGTGCCCTGTCTGTCCCTGAGCACAGAAGCAGTACCAGATGAGTTCCGAAGGTCAGGTAACATGTCACGCCGTGTTGACTGGAAGACTGCACAGGAGACAGATCCTTCAATCGCAACAGCCAGATCATGGGTGCAGAAAGACCAGAAAGCGAATCGACATGTACCAAAAACGCCATCCCAGCTAATTCTCGCTCGTGAATTTTCTAAGCTACGACTTGTCCAAGGTGTGTTGTACAGAATAGTCACTGGCCAAGAGGGAGAGACGGTTCACCAGCTTGTTCTGCCAACATCACACAGAGAAAAAGCACTTCGATGCCTACATGACCAACATGGACATCTTGGTGTGTACAAGACTTCTTCCCTCGTCCGTGCTCTTTTCTATTGACCGAAGATGAGCAATGACATTGAGCGCTGGGTGGGAAACTGTCGAAGATGCCTTGCTCGCAAGACCTTACCAAATAGAAGTGCTCCATTACACAGTATTCACATTACCCAACCAATGAAGCTAGTCTGCATCGACTTTCTTGGTTTAGAGATGGATAAGATAGGATTCTAGTCAATTTTGGTGGTAACCGACCATTTTACTAGATGCTCAGGCGTTCCCAACCAAAAACCAGACAGCCGCAACCGTTGTAAAGGTCCTGTGGGAGAGATACTTCGTAAACTACGGCCTCCCACAAAGGTTGCATTCAGACCAAGGACGAGAGTTCGAGGGCAAAGTCAAGGAGCTGACAAACTACTCAGTATCAAGAAATCGAGAACAACCCTCTATCACCCCCAAGGAGACCCCCAGCCGGAGCGGTTCAATAGGACAGTATTGAACATGTTAGGAACTCTCAAAGAAGAGGATAATCTGGATTGGAGTCAGCATGTGGCCTCCTTAGTCCATGCCTACAATGCCACGAAAAACGTACCGGCTTCAGTCCATACTTCCTGATGTTTTGGCGGGAAGCCCAACTACGAATAGATGTGGACTTCGGAACACGTCCCGACGGATTTCGAGCTCTCGACCAAGTGAAGTACGCTTCAAAATTGCGTGCTGGGTTAAAACAAGCTTTCCGAGCCGCACAAGAGGCATCACAGAAATCGGCAAATACCAACAAGAAGCGCTACGAGCCTACGACTGGAGAACTTCAGCTCGGTTACCGGGTGCTAGTTAGAAATGTGGGATTGAAAGGCCCCCACAAATTGGCGGATAGATGGAGCTCTCAGCCTTATATCGTCAGAAACTGCATGGAGCACTCTCTGTCCGTTTACGATGTGCAGCTGGAGGACCGAGGTCGTACGTCCAGGCTACACCATAACATGCTCCTTCCAATTGGAGAACCGACTTACAAAGACAGGAAGAACCTCCGGATCACTCGACACGGGTTGAAGGCTCTCGAAAGCCCTGGAGGAGTTCGCCGCACACCTCCATCTGACCAGCGAGTGAAAAAAGTGATGATTGGTTTATCACTCATCCTACTCCAACTGTGACGCTCGAACACCAGAGGCCAATGAATCAACAACCCTTGAGAATTCAAAATGAAGTTGTGTCAGCTGACCCTGAGGATGAGCTCAGAAGTGTAGGGGCACTCAGATTTGGTTTGGACGGGGGTGTGCCGCTGAAGCGGTCATTTGGGGGGATTTTTCTCGAAATAAAGCCCATTTTTTCGCAATTTTCCGGGTGTTTTGAAAAACAGACCCATGTTTAGGATATTTTTGTTAAAAATTGGACCCATGTTTAGGGATTTTTAAAGCAAAAAGTGACCCGTTAGAGCGGCACACCTCGTATGTCTTAATATATGAGTACCGGCCGGCCGGGCGCAAGACACGGGTCTTGCGACCCGAGGTACCAGAGTTTCAGCCGAGAATTGGGGAGATGCAGGACAACAGTGACTTCTCGATGGAAGTTATCGACAGTCATTCCACCGAGAATGCAAGGGAAACCCAAGGGGAGGATAGTGCTTCGCCATCCCAGCCCAAAGGCAGGAAAAGCAGTTCTCCGACTATACCCAGCATGTGTCAGAAGAAGTTATTCCTCTAACTCCTGGTGAAGCTTCACAAGAGATTGAGCCTTCCTTCCTCAATGATGCCACTGAAAGAGATCAATTCCCTTTTCGTGAAGTGCCAGATAAGATTGAGACCCCTGTCCCCAATCAAGCTGCTGACGCCACGGAATCACTCTCTACCCATGATTTACCCCATGAAAGAGGAGAGTACTGTAGAGTAATGATTAATGAGATTAAGTATTTATTCTCTTTCTGATGAGATATCTTTCATATAGGGGAAGAGCTTGTGTTCTCTATCTATCTAGTAATAAGGTTATATTCATGTAAATATTCCTGTATCTTGACTGACAGCCCTATCTTGTATGGGCATAATGTGAGAGCACAAGAATGTATTTGGTCTGAATAAATACTGAAGACTAGTTCTTAGTTTGCTAGTGGAGATGTACAATGCATATTTTACCACGTCTGTAAAGCACTGTTGTGGACAGAGATTATGTTTGGAGGTGTCTTCGTATTTGTTTGTCTTTGCAAACATTATGCAAATTACGACATTGCTCTGGTCAAATCAGTAGTGAGTAGTCAGCCTGGTACTGAGAGCGACAGTGTCATGAAGGGTATGCTCTGTCAAGTTCAGTCGCTATGTGGTTCATTTGTTATATATTTTATTATATGCCCAGTGTACATTGCTTTTGTATATTTCTTACTTTCTTTGTTTTAGCAACATTTCGGAGTGTGGAGACCCTAAGACTCCTTTTTCGAAACAATGATACTCCGCTAAACGCTATATAACGTCGCGGATACTTATTTAATTTGATTCATCGTTTTTTTAATAACACAGATTGTATCTTTAACGTAGTGGGCCTTTAAGTTTATATAATTTGTAAATAAAGTATGCATTCATATTGTTGTGTGAGCCATACTTACAAGTAGGCCTACAGCACAGTTTATAGACATACCCGGTTATAGGGTTAATTAAAACAAGTGCTTTGAATGTACAATAACCTGTCTGTGTCTTTTATCACTGCGTAACATTAATTTATACACGAACCTGGTATTATTATTCTTATATCATACCAATTTAAATTAAATAAATAAAATGAGAGTTGAGTTGTCAATAAATCTATAGATAATCAGACGATGGAATATCGATTTGGTCGTTTTACTTCCAATATTAGAGAAAGAGGGAGGGGGAGAGAAAGAGAGAGAGAGCAAGGGGAAGATACAGGGGGAGTATGTTGTAAGGGGGAAATGATAGACTGGTAGATTGAAAGGAATACTAATAGAGGGAGTGAATAATGAAAAGAAGACTGAGAGGAAATATTGTGGAAAACAAGTTTTCGACAGTAGTTGTTCGGAAACTGAATGCGAGAGATATCTTCTTAACAAATCTCTTCCATGAAACTTTTTTAAATGCAGTGCGTCCCAGAAAAAACGAAATCGAGAACTATCGATGTTTTACCATAACTTAATCGCAATTATAGTTAATAAATGACACATGTTTGTAAAGCTTAGATCCTTCTCTTTCATTTGATGCAACTCATATGATGCATCAAGTCTTTCGTCTTCATTATGCATGGCTGATCGTCAAAAAACGGAGTTAAGTCTTTTGTCAACTTTGTTTGTTGCTACGGCAGGCAGCCAGTGAAAACGAACTCGTTTAACCAAATTATAGAAATGCAAGCATTAATGCTCTGGCTCGTAATGTTATGAACCAGAGCAATATAACACTGAGTTCCTATAGGACATCTATTTATTCAGATGGTCATATCTCAGTCAATACTTAATCTATTCAATTGGTTTTCGACATTCGGACATTATTTGTTATGCTTTTTCGGAAAATGAAGAAAAATTGAGAAATTCCCAAAATAGATTTTTGATGACTTCACACTTCACCACACTATAGTGTCTTTAAGATTATGTCTGTAATGTGGGCCTACATGATGGTAGCGAAGTCTGCTCCCATGCAGGTATAATTATGACCTGAAGCCCTGAAATCTATTATTCATGATTTTGATTTTGATTTTTTTGATTTTTTATATATAATTTTAAAAAGTCTTTAAAAAGGCTATGAGATTCTATCGTATCCATCGTATTAATAATGCGCATTTAGATTCTTACTAGTCCATTATACTTTATAGGCCTTGGCATAATTTTTGTTAAAGGTCTGCACCTAAACTTGCTAAAGACTATTATGTCCGGATATTCGAAGTGCTTATCATAACCATTCATAACCATTAATTGTGAACAGCAATGATTGAGCCGCTTGAAAACAGATCTGCGAGAGAAAAGCCTTGAAACAGTTTTCAGCCTTCATAACTTCAGATTAAAGGTGAGAATTAATTGAGTTATTAATCAACTTTACAGCGAAGATGACTCGTACTCGAAAGCCTATAATTTGATTGTTTTTACAATGAATTCACATATTAAAACAATTTCATTGAACTTGATGCGTCATCTTGGTCGTAATAATATGCATGTAATGTTCATCACGTAATTCGACTACTACAGTGTTGTCATTTTTTGTCCTAATACGGCGCCATTTTTATCGAGTGCGCAAATTAGATCAAACTTATCAAACTCGAAGTTACTACCATTAACTCATTAAATGGTGTTGGAGGAAATATGTGACTTTATTAAACATCTCTTTAATTCGAGAGATTGTCCTTTTCTTGGTTTAGATACAGTTGGCACTACCACTGATCTCTGCTTACATGCATAGGAACGATTCGATTGGAACAAACACAAGTAAATGTGTTGAAGAATATATTGAATTTATATTTTCTTTTCCACAAATCATTATAATCGCCTCGGCCAATACAGACGTCATGATTTCCTCATGTTTTATTTAAGAGTGCTACTATCTGACTATGTAGTATTTCACATGTATACCTGTTGAATGTTGCACAAGTTCACAGACAAAGTTGTGTGTTTCAAAATTGAATAACGCACACATAATATTAGGCAAACCTTTAGTAAAGTTCCACAAAAATGAAGATTATTTCCTTTCATAAATTTGAAACGTAAACATGTTTTTTTTTTTTTTTTACTGTCATTGACCCCCCGAAATGGTTGGCTACATCTACCATGTCTTTCTAGTTTTCTTGATAATTTGTGTCTTCAAAGTTTAAAACAGAAAGGTAACTTTAAATCTATGTATTTAAAAAAAACAGTAATAAAGAGGACTTCTCATGCCAATTGGAATAGTCCTCAGAGGTGAAAACATAATTCTTATAAGTTTTAATCGAACAAAGTATAATGATATCTAACTTTCTGCAATATGGATAAACTTTGATAACATCTTCCAAGTTTTGTTCTAAAAGAAACCAGATCATATTGCACGTTGAAATTAGTCATTACACTGATAATTTGTACATTTAAGAATTTATGAAGACGTATTAAGAAGTATTTCTTGTTCGACCCTTCAAAGTGAACGATTGTAAGGGTAATTCACCCTTTCCAACAAATTAAAATCGAATGAAGAAAAAAAAAATCAGATAAACAGATTAGTGAAATTGCGAATGACATCAGACAAACATTCAGAAAGTTACTAATATTTAAAAGTTGCAGTTGTGGGAATCTCAAATTGGCAAATAAATCCTCTATAAGGACACTGAAATGGAATTAACTGATGATTTATCATCGAGCACTCTTTCTCTTTGAGGCATGCTGAAAATTAGAAAATAGCACATTGTCATAGGTCCTCAAAACAAATGATACTATACTTAGTCATATTTTGAAAAAGAAAATAGAGCCATTTTTGTTTGTTTGTTTATTTCATTTGACTAATTCCACATGTACGCGGAAACTGTTACAGATCGATGACAAGGCAAGTTACAAGGCAAAATAAACCTAAATAAATAAACAAAGTCAAAACAATTAAAAAGAAATTAGGACATGTTTGAACATGCACATAATAACAATAAACATACTATGACTCCATGACCACAAGATGACGTCAAGCCGACTCATGATCATAAATGATCATCCGGTTGATTATATTCCATTCATTGAAACTTAATCAACATGGGTGGGGTGCAGTGCAGGAGTGAATCTGGCTAATAACGCTTCCCCTTTGTATAACAGTGTACACTCTTTACTTCTTTGAAGTACAAAGTTTGCAAACCTATCAACTTCTTTGTTTCTTCTTTTTCACTTCCTGTGGAGCTATTGATTAGCTTTTGATAGATATATATTTAATTGGTCTTTTTACCGTAAAACAGTTCAATTTTGACATGTTACACACATAACAAGATTGTCTCGTACATAAGATTTAACAAGAGAATGCAGAATGAAAAAATTGATAGACATGTAAACATGAAAGAGAAATAGCAATGTGAATGGGAAACCGAGCTATTAAAAAGCAGAGTTTGTATATTATTTTTTACCGAATAAAATACAAAATATTGTAACTGAATTCGACAGCAATAAAGAAAGACGTAATAATAATTTGAGTCTCTGACACGTTTTGAAATTCAGTATTATGAGTAAATTATAAACAAGGAAGTCATACATAACGAATACTTGCACGTATAGGCCTATATACTGTATGCATGTATGTGTGCATGAATGTATATGACATAATATGTACATCAAAATCACAAAATAGCCCAAAGTTGAACTGAATTAGGTATGAGCACCAACTCCCTATACCGTGTGAGTCAAAAACAAAATTACTCTCAGAAAATTGTCATCCATTTTGAAAGTCAGCTATGGACGAAAGGTTATCATACATGTTTTGAAAGAATGTTATATCCCGAATGGTTTGGTATCTTTTTTGTTTGGTATGTGTTCACGCTTGAAAGAACAGGAGGAATTGTTTGTGAGAGTGCAACGATCGACTTGCGCAAAAGCATCAAAGTGAGAGAACGAATTGAATGTATCCAGTGAGATGCATTGCATTTGCTTTTTGCAGAAAAAAAGTCACACACACACACACACACACACACGCGCACAAATGATCTTTGATATTTGATATTTGATATGACGACATGTGTGGCATGATTAATTTTGTTAGGGATGTTATTTGGATCTGCAAAGACCGAATAAATACCCAAATTCCTATTGTTTTATTCAAAGATTACATGTATTACTTTGGCTTAAGTCGATTTTTGCACTCTGTCTCCTGTTTATCCAATCGTGAACAAATACCAAATGATACCAATGATTTAGTAAAACAATTTTTTTCATAAGATGTATAAATATTTACTGTTCATAGATGTTTGTTGAAAAAATTAGCAATTTTCTAGGTGTAAACTTTGTTTAAGCTCACACTGTATATCTTCATGATCTCCTTGTGATAAAAGATCTGATTAAAAATGAGCACTTTACCCTTTTACCAAATCGACGCTAGTTTTTTTGGAGGACCAAAATCAAAACTTTGTGGCTTCTGTCTGCTGTGAAGTTTGAAGATTATGCACAATAGCAGACATTTCCCCAATACTCATTAGTTCTTTTAGCATAAATTCAGTTCACTTGTTTTCCCCACAGTGATTCCGCACTCCCGAACAATCTAGAAAAGCATTATCTAATTATCAGACCCCCCCCTAAAATTATCTGGTATTCCCCAAACTATTTACAATTTTTTCCCGAGAATTCGTAATTGTGCCAAAAATAAAACAATCGTAATTCATGGGCTGTAAAGTTTGGGCGTATATTTGCTAATTTTATTGAATTGATATTTGGATCCTCAGAATCCGTATAAATACCGCAGTTTGGCGGGATAATATTCATTACTCGGGAGCAGAAGTATCGTCACATAGATTCGTCGGCAGAGGTAAATCGATAGTACGCTTGCTCCATTTCGAATATGCAGACTTTCAATTCCTTGCAAAATCGCTTATGTTGGACAAGGGAAGACCGTGACATCGTTGTGTAGCTTGGTGAAAACAAAACATTTGGAACCTCTTGCCATAATATCATTCTTCGTTTCCTGATAAGGGTAAGGATATACTGATGTGACCACCAATGTTGCAGAATAATGTCTCATCGCCAGTATGCGTAATTTATGTTCCTGAACTTAAACACCGAATATGTGACTACATTTTGTCAAAATACTTCGGAGCCGACGTATGGACTGTAAGAACAGAATGAACATCAGTAAAACTGGTGATTGGAGGACTACCAACAGTTTAAACAAAAAGACAAGCCATAACGCGTTTCTCTGGAAAAGATTCAAGATGGTCCGACATAATTACGTTCCTTGTTGTAGTTTAACGAGGGAGATCACATCTCCCTGGTTAAACAGAATACACACCATCTAGTGATTCCTCCTCCTCCTATAAGCCTTTTGACTTTTGGTCTGGAAGCTCTAGATGTAAAGAAAAAGATTTTGTGCATTCCAACCCTTTATAACTGAAAAATGGTTTATTTAAGACAGTGTGCACCTACTATGGACCCGTGACTTGGGATTGGTGAGCACCCTAATATACTAAAAGTAAAACATACCAAAAATCAACTAAAGCTTCAACAATAATTGTTCAAATAATGGTCATGATTTCAAAGTCGTTATCTTTCTTACCTGTTTCGTGTCAATTTTTAAATCTTTTGGGGGGTATTTTTTCCTAAAAACGAAGACATTATAATATACACTTTATAATGTTTCGGTTTTTAGGAAAAATACTCAACAAAAGATAAGAAAATTGACATGAAACGGGTAAGAAAGATAACGACTTTGAAATCATGACCATTATTTGAACAATGATTGTTGAAGATTTAGTTAAACTTTTTTTGTGAGCTAGTGCCGTATCTAATTTAGTTTAAGTTTACATGGTTCAATCTTGAGTATTATATTGTTCTTGAAGTGCGATGGTCTCGCGAACATTTCATTTCATTATATTATTATTATGATCATTATTATTATTGTTATTATTATTATTGTTATTATTATTGTTACTATTATTGTTATTATTATCATTATTGTTATTATTGGGTTTTTTAAGTTTTAAAGTTTATATGTTTCACATTCCACATAACAGAATTCTACATTAATGACAGATTAGAACATGATATGAAATATACTTAAGTATGACATTAGATGATCAAGTTTTTGTAAAGACGTCGAAATTAATTGTATTAAATGATAGGTTATACAGGGCGAAATGTGAGAAAGCTATTATAAACATTAGCTTGTAGATTATAGGTTCCCCTAAATAAAACTGAATTGATTGCAATGGTGAAGGACGTAACAATAATAATAGGTGGAAACAGCAGATGAATTAATTTGTTACCATAGTGAATGTCACGTTTGTCACTTTAGGATATTGTGGTCACCCGAGCGAGGCAGTAGACATGAACCGGGACATGAACAATCATGCTAATTTACAATAACAAGTAGGCCTAGCCTAGACACAATATACCATTTCAAACATGCATTCAAACCCAGGAACGCAAACAAATGCGTCGTTATTATTGTTTTTATTATTATTGTTTATCATCATCATTATTATTGTTATTATAAATATTATAATTATTATAATCATTATTATTAGTAATAGTAGTAGTAGTAGTAGTAGTAGTAGTATTATTGTTATAATTCTTATAATTATTATTATTATTATTCTTATTATTATTATTATTATTAACACGATCGCAATTGCTTTCGGAAAATCATGCTTAAAGGCAATTGCATTACCTTGTACGTCGCCTTTTGAAATGAAACATTTAAAATAGTAATCCGAATATGAATTCTATGGGACGTACAATGGGTTATTGAAATTGCCCTTGAGTTGATTTTTGTCGTAAGTTGTTCAATCATGTTTATTATTGTTTTTGTTGTTATTATTGCTATTATTTCCTTTAAAATTACTTCGTTTTTTTATTTTTTTTATATAAAAAAAAACAAACTTAAAGGGATAGTTGAGTTCTGTTTTCAGACCGCAAATGCCTTCAAAATGCATGGTTATTGCTCTTATTCTTATCTATGACATTTCTAGTGCCCTTTTAGAACCTAAAAT